>WAAB01009241.1:0-27062 GCA_013389865.1 Piaya cayana | reverse complement strand
TTTTGAATAAAAAGGTCTTTCCAAACCAGAACCCTCATGAGGTGCCAAAAGAAAACCTGCCCAATCAAAGGGCAAGAAGATTATCATGAGACAGTAAATAACAGATAATTAAACTCTCCCTGATCTTTAATATACTTATTTAAAATGGAGAAGACAACTAAGCACTTGGCAGACAGATTCCTCCCTCTTAAATATTACAGTGTCAAGGCAAGGTCCTATCAACTTGCTTACTAATTTAACAGATAATGAAGATTGTTTCTAATCTACTGATGCACTTGAACATCCTCTAGAATATACAGGAAATGGATGACGTGATTTAAATACAATCAACCATGTAATGGACCCTAAAGGACCTCAGAAGCTGTACTGTCCAGCGTAGCTAGGTACAGTTCTGTTTCTATTTATGGTGCTCAACAGTTCCAACACTTCATCATGGAGTTCTGCTTATTTTTCGTTGGGACTGGAACAGCAAAATCATGGCTGTTTTCCATGTTTCTTACATCAAACTCCAGGTCTGCTCTGGAATGCAGCACATGCTGGTAAACGGAAACTACAGCAAGATCCAGGCTGGGATATTCCAGGGCAGGACAATTTTGCAGTCCTGATACAGATGTGATTTCCCAGAGATGGGTAACTTGCTCAAAAATACACTGTGTCTTCATGTCCTCTTAGGCCAAAATCTGGAGGAGTACAAAGCATGGGAATACACCCACAATTTTTGCTCAGTTATGACACCAACAATCTTTGGACTCTGTTGTTAGCAGGGCATGAAACAGAAACGGGGACATCTGCAGCCACGCCTGAGCAGTGCTAGAGTGTGTCAGATGCTATAAAAAGTCAGCCTGTTGTACCATCGCCTCTTGCCCTGCTGCAACCTCAGCTCAACAACTGTATCAACGACCATTGCCTCACTAGGAACATGTGTTTGTCATGTTGCTACATGTCTGCATGACATAGAAAACCAACTCTAGGAGCTGACAGTGCAGGATTTCTCCTGATTTTTGAGATGTCAGCAGGCAAACAGACTCGCTGTTGGAAAAACACTGCACATGTGGTGGTGGCCAGGGGAGAAACATAGGAGAGAGGGTCTTGCGATTAAAGCAGGGTGGAGAGATTGGGACTGCAGCAAGGACCTGTGCCTTGAGCTGTTGAACTGCTCCTCCTCTTCACTCATGGGGAGAGGAGAGAGTGCACACACAACTGGCCACTGCATAAACCTGGAAAAGAGATGGCGGCTGCTAGCTCCTGCCTTGACAAAGAGAAAAGCACAAGTACTATATGTGCAGGACAGCTTTTGAGCATCAGAGAGTCTCCAGCACTTGGGTTGTTATGATTGGGAAAGGAGTGATATGTAGGCAACTATGAGAAGCACCAGAGTCCAAGACTCAGACAGTTGCTGCAGAAGCTACTGAGAAATTTGCTCTTGGTTTAAGTGAGAACTGAGCTGGGGCCCAATGGTGTGAAGCTCCAAAGGGCCGAGCTCTTTCTGAAGGAAATAATACCCCACAACTAGTGGCCGTAGTCTTGAGATGGTCTGGAGGAACAGACAGGACACAACAAGATCCCAAAGCACTGGTATCCTGTAGGGTGAAAGCAGCTCTTTTAAGCTGGATAATGAAAAGAGGCAAGGGCCCTTACCTCCACTATGGAGCCCCCAAATTAGAACCAACTCTTAGCTATGAGCTGCTCAAAGTGGAGCTGCTGCCCCTTGGCCCAGCAATGGTTATGACTCACTGCATAATGCTAGGACCTAAAGCTCCCATCAGGAGGAGGTGATGTGTTCAACATCACCAGGACAGGGATGCACATTAAGTGTGTAGCATGAAAAAGAGTAAACTTGAGCAGATGACAGGTACTGGTGAGTTATGGATAAACTTCCCATGAAAAGTCTATGCTCCATGCACTATAGAAACACCTACATCCCACAGTCTTCTGTGGGAGTCAAGAAAATATGAAATTTATACTGTCTTTGTGAGGTGGGGTGACCTTGTCACACACCAAACTCTGAACAAGCAATGTAATGGCATCTGTTAGATGCAGTCCAAATAAACTTATCACACAGCTGATTTGCTGTCCAAAAGCAGAGGTCTGCAATGAAATGCAAACCAAGGCAAAATTGCCCAGGCACAGGTCCTACTGCCAAGCTAAAAACCACACCAGGGTCTGCAAAGGTTTGATTAATAACAAGCAAAATGACACATAAGCCTAATGCAAATCAAGGTTTCACACTCAAACTAAGCAGACTTTGGAGGTTTAGGTTGAATTTCCATAGCAAAAACCTCTCTATCATAGAATCATAGAATCACCAGGTTGGAAGAGACCCACCAGATCGAGTCCAACCATTCCCACCAATCTCTGAACCATGTCCCTCAGCACCTCATCCACACGCACCTTAAACACCTCCAGGGAAAGTGAGTCAACCACCTCCCTGGGCAGCCTCTGCCAGTGCCCAGTGACTCTTTCTGTGAAGAATTTTTTCCTTATGTTGAGTCTGAACCTCCCCTGGTGGAGCTTGAGGCCATTCCCTCTCATCCTGTCCCCTGTCACTTGGGAGAAGAGCCCAGCTCCCTCCTCTNGATGCCATTGGCCTTCCTGGCCACCTGGGCACACTGCTGGCTCATGTTCAGCCGGCTGTCTACCAACACCCCCAGGTCCCTCTCCTCCTGGCAGCTCTCCAAACAGACCTCACCCAGTCTGCAGCTCTGCATAGGGTTGTTGTGCCCCAGGTGCAGGACTCGGCATTTGGCTGTGTTAAACCTCATCCCATTGGACTCTGCCCAGCGGTGAATGCTCTGAATACTGCCATGAGCTTCTATGGCTCCACAGCTGAGCTTACAGGTGTATCTGCTCCTGTCTCAGTTGCATCTTGCTCTCCTTCATCCTCTTTCCCCTCCAGGCTCAGCTGCTGCTGAAGAGCCTTCCTGCAGCACATTCACCAGGTGCAGACTTCTGGTATACATCTGACAAAAAAATCACCACTGTAGCAAGAGCAACCAACAACTCCCTTTTCGTCAACTAAGGCAATCAGGGGATCACACGCCTGCTGCTGCTAAGACTCTCAAAGGTTGGAGAGGAAACAGCAACAGACGCATCCCATAATGTCAATATCTTCTTGCTTGCTTCCCAGAAAGACGAACACCAAGACACATCATCTCTGCCTTTTGCCCCAATACAGCTTTCTGTACCAAGTGTCTGCTTTAGCATAGAGGTCACACAAAGCTGAGAGTTGGGGTTGTTCAGCCTGGATGCTGAAGGGNGGAGGTGTCCCTGCCCATGGCAGGGGTGGAACTGGATGGGCTCTGAGGTTCCTTCCAACCCAAACCATTCCATGAATCAATGAATCACAGAAAATAGAACCTGGTAGCTACTATATAAGTTGACCACCAAGATGAAGATGTTATACCCCTAGCTCAGAAAGAAGATTCACCAAGTGAAAACCAGTTTCCTCAAGCCTCGGGGATTTTTCCCTTCACTCACACAGGAGCAGGATACTTGCAGATTCCAAAGGCAGAAAGGAGCATTATGGTCCCACAGTCTGGTGTACCACATTCCCAGGGCCTAGAGCACTGCTTTTAGCTATTTCTGCACCAGTGCTATTCCACGTAAATGACTGGTATCCAGCTGCAAGCCAGGTTGATAAAATGAGATTAGGAAAGAAATGCACAATGCAGGAGTATTTTCCTTCTGATTTCATCGGCCACTCCTTCAGTGCAAGCCCGGCCTTCTCCTACCTATTAAAGCAGGGCAAAACCACCATCCAGGAGAATAAGTTTCCTCTGCAGTGCTGTGAGCACACAGAAATGCGAGGCTTCCATGGGCNTCAACAAGTGAAAACCAGTTTCCTCAAGCCTCGGGGATTTTTCCCTTCACTCACACAGGAGCAGGATACTTGCAGATTCCAAGGCCAGAAAGGAGCATTATGGTCCCACAGTCTGGTGTACCACATTTCCAGGGCCTAGAGCACTGCTTTTAGCTATTTCTGCATCAGTGCTATTCCATGTAAATGACTGGTATCCAGCTGCAAGCCAGGTTGATAAAATGAGATTAGGAAAGAAATGCACAATGCAGGAGTATTTTCCTTCTGATTTCATCGGCCACTCCTTCAGTGCAAGCCCGGCCTTCTCCTACCTATTAAAGCAGGGCAAAACCACCATCCAGGAGAATAAGTTTCCTCTGCAGTGCTGTGAGCACACAGAAATGCGAGGCTTCCATGGGCAGGGGATGGCAGAGCCCCGGCGACACTGCATGAGGAGCCACTGCAATGAACGGGAGAAAGAAGGGAACTTGGTAATCCATGTTCAAGTCTGTTACCGAAGCCCCTCTCACTTGTACCAATTAGCTACATTGCTGCAGTAAGGAGCATTAGAGATCTTTTTTTAATCCATCTTTTCATCTTTGTCTATGGCTTCTTTAAAGTTTCCATCTGGTGTGATCTCTCCTGCCCCGTTCTTTGTTAGGATTACAATAATTCGTAATCTGTGTGCAGACAGCTTCTTAACTACTCCTGTGTTAGAAATAACCTTCGAAGCAATATTGGTTCTTTTATCTCCGGGGTCCTGCAAAGCACAGAGCTTTGAATAGCAAGGAATTAAGGATGCAAAGAAACCCCCATAAGGCAATGCATTAAACGTGAGCTTTCTAGCTATGGAAATTGAAGGATTGCTCAGCACAATTGCTCAAATCCTGCCTGGGTTATGACTAAAACACCGCTTGGAAAAGAAGGTCACAACACCAATTATCCGTAGCCTTAATTTAGGAGGCTGGAAAAGTACTGTAATAGTTTTATTTTATTGACAATTCAGGCATATTCACTCATTCTCTTGCATTTTTTTTCCATCTACAGAGGCATTTATGGAGCTGCATGCTGCAAGGCTGTACAGAGTACAGTTGGGATATTCTAGTTTTAGGTCCTGCGTAGCAGAAGAGAACGAACGATAACAGAAACAAATCACATACAATCTACTGGTACTATGTAGAATCACAGAATCATTGAGATTGGAAAGGATGTCTAAGCTCCTCCAGTCCAACCATGAGTCCAACCCTACCGTACCAACTAAACCATGTCCCCAAGTGCCACGGCCACACGCTTTTTAACCCCTCCAAGGATGGAGAAGACTCCCTCAATGCCCTGAGGCAGTGTCTGCCAGGGATTCTCCAGTCTTTCAGTAAAGATTTTTTCCTAGTATGCAATCTGAACCTCTCCTGGCACAACTTGAGGCCATGTAGTTACTCCCAAGAGTCTAAAAATACCTGACTGAGGAACACGACCCGTGATTTTTATTTCTACATTTTCTAGACTTCAAGAAGTCCCGAGGGATTAGATTGCAGTAACATAATTTAAAAGATCAAGATGAACAATCTGTAGAACTAGAGCATGATTTGCCCTGGTGTCAGCAATGAAGAGCGGCAGAAGGCTGCTGGGGAATAACAGTCTAGTACGAGTGCGAGTCACCGCAAACTCTGCTTTTGGTGGAGCTGTCAAATCAAGCTATCTTTTCTTGATGAGATTATAGGCTTGCTGGATAAGTAAACTCTACTGAGAGCATGTGCTTGGATTTCTCAAAAGCATTCAGTTTAGCATTATGCCATGACTTTATTTAAAAATATGTATCACAGGCAAGAAGTAGAACACACGTTTCATTACAGGCTGCCTGGCACATTTTAAATGGACATTATAACCAGTGGATTCCCCTGGACACCTGATTTTAGGGCTAAGTTGTCCCCCATTCTGGGGATACAGACATGGAAAATGAGAGTAATTCACAAAGATAAATCCCTTCTTCACTACCACATCACTTATCGACATACCTGTCACAGCTTCTTTTTCCATTGCAGGCACAAGCTTTCCTAGGAGTGCAGGGGCATCTCCCCAGCAACACCCCGGTGCTGGCACACGTGCAGTTGCAGCCCCCATCCATACAGATCTCCCAGTTCATGGCACGGAAGATTCCCCATCCAGCTGGGATCCCCTTCCCATTTACCCAGGAGAGTAAGTCAGGGTATGCAGTCAAACCAGTTATTGAGGAGGTTTGAAACTCCCATCACTGAAACCCTGTAAGAATAAGTGTCACAAAACCCACTCAGGATAACCTAGGAGCAGATCCTGCATGGATTAGAGGCTGGAGTAGATGGCCTCATGAAAGCCCTTTGGATTCCACTTTCAGCAGTTCCTTTGATGTGCAAATCTTAGGTCCAGTTTTTAAAAATAAGTGCTCTGAATTTTTATGTGTGCACAAGAAATAGAATTGCAAGTGTATATATATAGAGAGAGAATATATATATAGAAACATTACTCTGCATTCCATGTCCTCATTTAATGACACAATAGAACAGGTAGATGTTAAGTGTAGCACACATCCAGGCAACTGACTCTATCCACAGCCTGAAGACACTGCAGCTGAAGCCCCAGCTAATGTTATCTGTTCTCCTCAGTGCACCATAAACTTAACTCCTTAACCTGTCTGAGGCTTCCTGTATTAGCTTAACTAATTTTTCTGCCTACAACACAGGTCCAAATCTATAAACACAGGACACTACTCTCCTCCTCAGACCAACAGCTTACAGCACAGTAAGGAGTTACAGTTTACTTTGTACTTCAGTGCATACCACACTGCTGTCTTATCACAGGTCGCTGGAGCTCTTTTAGATAACACACAGCATGAAACATACTTATGGAGAGCAACAAACTCATCTCGGGACCCAAATACCATCATTTACCAGCAAGGTTCGGCATGATGCTCACAGGTAGACTCAGCTGGAGCTTCTTCCGTAATGATGGGACATGCCCTGACCCCAGGCTGATTTTCTTAATGGAAAAGACAACTTGGAGGTGCAGCCGCACTTGACTCAGCTACCAAAAACAGCAGATGGAAAGGACAATGGAAGTGGTGGAGAGTATGAGAAGAGGAGGCTGAGAGGAGACCTCATTGCTCTCTACAACTGCCTGAAAGGAGGTTGTAGAGAGGAGGGAGCTGGGCTCTTCTTCCAAGTGACAGGGGACAGGACAAGAGGGAATGGCCTCAAGGTCTGACAGGGGAGATTTAGGCTAGAGATTAGGAGGAAGTTTTTTACAGAAAGGGTCATTAGGCCCTGGGACAGGCTGCCCAGGGAGGTGCCCAGACTTGCCTTCCTGGAGGTGTTTAAGGCATGAGAGGACGAGGTCCTGAGGGACATGGTTTAGTGTTTGATAGGAATGGTTGGACTCCATGATCCAATGGGTCTCTTGGAAGAGAGACCCAACCTGGTGATTCTATGATTCTATGATCTACCTGACATTGTGATGCTCCTTGAGGATTAGTGCCAAGACTCATGATATTGATGACAGTGTATGCTCCAAAACACCTCAGCATGGGATGAGGAAAAAACTCCCCTCTGGAGTGAGCCTGCTTGCTCTCCACTCTGTCAAATGCAGGGGATGGATGGCACTTAAAAGTCACTAGTCAGAGAAGGAAGAAGGCCAGAGCACACAGGCCATCTCTTGCCATCTGAGGACACCAGCTGTACAAAGAGTGAACACCAGGACCATACTGGAAACACCTGTGAAGCTGTAACCTTCATCCATCAAACAGGGCAGAGCAGGGGCCATGGCAGCATCTGTCCATCTCCAGCCAGGTCCCTGATTATGTGCACAGCAACACAGAAGAGGGATTTTTCTCAGATTTTTCTCTCACTGAAGTTGTTTAGTCTAGAGAAAAGGAGACTGAGAGGACACCTCATTGCTCTCTACAGCTACCTGGAAGGAGATTGTAGTGAGGTGAGGGTTGGTCACTTCTACCTGGTGGCCAGTGACAGGACATGGGGGAATGGCCTCAAGATGCACCAGGGGAGGTTTAGGTTGGATATCAGAAGGAATTTCTTTACTGAGAGGGCAGTAGCCGAGGCTGCCCAGGGACAGGGTTGCGGCACCATCCCTGGAGGGGTTTAAAAGATGAGAAGATGTACTTGGGGGTATAGCCTGGTGGCAGACTTAACAGGGCTGGATCAATGGTTGTACTTGATGATCTTAAAGGTCTTTTCCAACAAAAACCATTCTATGATTCTATGGTTCTACCTACCACTGCTTAGAGCAGCAAGTGTACACACAGTGCATTGCAGAGCGCCTCATGTTCCAGGCTCAGAGGAGCGATATCTAAGCCTTGCTGGCTTCTTCAGCTTGTTGGGCAGCCCACGTGAATTACACAACTCAAATCCCAGGCAATGCTAAAGCGATTTTGTGGTATAAATGCAGGCAGCTATAGCCATCCTGGGCTTCAGCAGCATCATATATAACCAAGGAGTAATGCGGGCAGCTCTGTCCATGCACTCGTAAGGAATTCTTTTAAACATCTTCAGGGGATTTAGAGCTAGCACTTATGGAATAGTTGAGGCATGTGGTAAGAAGTGCAGCAACTGAAATGCTGAGGAATAGCAGGCAAGGGCCATGGTATTTGCTGGATTCTCATCAGCGCTTGGCCAGTAAAGGTGCAGATTGTTCACCTCCCTGCAGTCTGCAACAGGCAGAGTCATAAGCAAGGAACCAGTGCCATGAGGCCACGGTGATGGGTCCTTAGGCTCCCTGTGCTCAGCCTCACTGCTGCAGTAGTTCTCCAGCCACCTGCACCAGCTCTGGGTGACTTTACTAGCAGGACCCTCTCTTCCATGCCAGCTGTTATTGGGCTCCATCAGGGTGCACACAGGCCCTGGGGCTAAATCAGAGGCACATCACCAACAGAATTAGCAAAATGCTAGTGATTTCCATCAGGACTTCCCCTGCCTGCTTCAAATTGCCAGTAGGAGAGCAACTCACTGCTGGTGTCCCTTTGCCTTCTCCCCATCATCCTGTGGGCTGCATCTCACCTTCCTCCATCTCCAAGTGAACCCCAGTTTTCACCAGGTCTGCCAGCTATGCTCTGTGCAGAGTCCTCAGGGCAATTAATCAGCCAATTTGTCACAATTTTTCCCAGTCACAACACAGCCAGCCTGCTGCACGAGGACACGGCTGTCCTGTACCTCCTTTCTCAGGACTGGTGAGCTGAAGGGACAGGGACAGGTACCCTAGACCACAAATCAAGATACATCCTATAAACAGGGGCGCCCCATGGCAACAAAACTCCTAACAGATGCCCCAACTTCTGGTGGTGACCAATGCAAAATATCAGACTGAATCAGATAATAAAATCAAGGAATAATTTGGGATAGAAGCCCCACCCAACCTGGCCTTGAACACATCCAGGGGATAGGGCAGCCACCACTTCTCTCAGCAAGCTGTATCACTGCTTCATCATGAGTTTATGCCCACAAGTATCTCTTGTCACACCAGGCTGGTCACTAACATAGAGAGCCTCTGACTCCTAAGATTCAAGCACAGGACACAAGGAAAGAGAGGTCTGCTCACCTCTGCAGGACCATCCACTAGCCTGGGACCAAGCACCTGAGCCGGAGTCTCTCCAGAAGAATCTGCTGCTGCCACCCGTAATCTTTCATTTCCAAGGCTGCACAAACTTTGCCTGCACGTAAGCTCCTGATGAAATTAAGTGTTTCTGGTCAATAATTAGTTTGGGAGACACTTGGATTTTCCCCAGGATGTTGCAAGCAGGCAGTGGGAGTGTTTCCCCTTGGCAGCTCCCGGTTCTGTTTGTCAGCACAATTTGTAGCAGAGGATTAGAAAAAAAAAAAAGAAAAACACACTAAAAAAAACCCAAACCCAAACCCTGCTAGAGGTTTCTATTATCCCCACCAACATTTCACGCATTAGAGCACCCCAGTGTCCTTCATTATCACAGCACAGGTTATGCTAATGGTTCTAGATCCCTGCATTACCCTGTCTGTATTCAACGCAGGGTTTAATCCACACAGTACTTTTTACAGCATTTGTCACAACAGCATTGCCATCAACAAATAGAAGCTGACACCTCACTTCTATTCCAATTCCAGCTAAAGCTTGATTGAAGTTTTAAAGCAAACCTCACGGTTGTTTAAGGGCATCTTGATTGCCTACCCAGTCACTGAGGTGTTATGAACCACAGCTTTCTTCAGCAGGCAGAAGCTAATAAATGGAGTTACAATCATAGGAAAGGAGGGAATTTAACATTTACTGGCAGATATTTTTCTTTCAGCTACAGAAACATTCTTACAGAACACAGTATTAAACAGCAAGCACTAAACCTGTGCACCTTTATACCAAATTTCCCTGTAAGGAACATGAACCAGTGAGACTATCAGGCTTTTCATAAGGGAGTGCAGGGACAGGACGAGGGGAATGATTTTAAGCTAACATAGGGGAGAGTAAGATGAGATCTTAGGCAGAAATGTTTTGCTGTGAGGGTGGGGAGGTCCTGGCCCAGGTTACCCAGAGCAGTGGTGGCTGCCCCATCCCTGGAGGGGTTCAAGGCCAGGTTTGATAGAGCTTGGAGTCCCTAATACTGTGGGAGGTGTCCCTGCCCATGGCAGGGGTGGGACTGGATGGGCTTTGAGATCCCTTCCAACCCAAACCATTCTGTGATTTTATGATTCTATGAGATATTCAACTGAATGAGAAAGCAGTACCTGGGGACACTACCACTATCTCCAGCCTCTCCCAGAATTCATGCAATGGGAAGGCTTAAGAATAAAATAACAAGCCTGAAAAGGCCTTAAGAACAGTCTGTCTCTCTAAGCTCATGGATTTCCTTCTTTCCCAGGCAAACCTCCACTGCATACACACCTCTTTAACCTCAGCATTCTGCATGAGCCACTACAGCCCTTGACAGCAGCTTCCTTACAGGGCTGCTATAACACACCTCCTTCCAAAGACCTCCAGCTGGGGATCCTTCCACATTTATCTCTCTTCAGCCCCCACCCCAAGTGGAGCCAAGCAGCCAAGCTGTGCTGTAAACAGTCTGAAGCCCCTCTATTGGGATCTGGCGAGGCCATGAAAAGTTTCACACTAAGACAAGCTAAGTATCAATACCAGAAGCATCCAAATTCTGCTTGGATTTCCTGGGGAGGTGCCAAGCCAGTGCTACTCGAGGCAGGACATGCAGTGTTACAGAGCTTCTTGCCATGCAGACATGATTTTGCTTTCCTGTTTTCTCTTTATTTGCCACCTGAAGATTTACCATGCCATGTGTAGCCTTGTATGTCTTTCTATCTCTGTAAGTAAAGGATAATTTTTTCAAGATGTATAAACTCTAGCTTTTTAGCCCTAGAAGTTTCCATCTGAGCCCATAGGTGTGACCACCATGCTACCGCCTCTTCTGAATCAGGGATGCTGGATCCCACCCTGTCTCCTATGAGACTGCTCTGATTTGCTGGTGAAACAAGTCAGGAATAGGCTTCAGACACATAGTGGAGATTCAAACCCTGGATAGAGACAAACCTCAGGGATTTCTATCCACAGGTTCATTTCAGGTCATCTATAGCCCTTAATGATGTTCCCTGGAGAAGAGGAGTCCATGCATGGAACAAAATACTGGAGTGAAATTACATAGTCAGCATCTCCCTTCAGTACAAAGAGAAGCAGCCAGTACATTATGACATTGCTATTTTCCCCCTCATTACAAAGACAGAGTTGTTAAGAGCAGGGCTGGTGTTCTTGAACCCAGTGGTTCTGCTTTGCAGAGCTTTTTTCAAGCTCCGCACTCCCTGATTCCCGCATGGCAGAACGGCATTACAGTCCAAATGAAGTAATCCTTTGATAAAGTGCAATCGTTTATTTGAAAAGTGCAGTCTCGCCATTAAAATGTAAATGAAATGAGTGCTAATATATTAACTCGGGATGGGAGTCGAAATGGCTTATGACAAGTGTGCTTTCATGTGGAATTGAGCTAAGTGATCACAGTGGGGGTGTAAGAGAAAGTCATATTCAGATGTACGTGTTTGTTTATTGAAGTTATTAATGAAGGGCAGTGCTTACAGTCTATTATTATTTCCTCATCTTGTCTTTCTCTTATCCTTCCCTGGTTCAAGTCGACTACTGAGAGGTGCTTCCCAACGGGAGTTTGATCAGAAGTCATCTTTGATGAATGATCCGAGTTCGCACAAAAGTCGACACGAAAGCTGAAATGTATTTAATGATCTCCTTTGAAGAGGAGCAGAAGGTCCCCCCAATGGATATCCCATGTGTTGCAGCTGGCGTGAGAGCTGCTTCAGGAAATATGGGAATCCTAGGGCTCTTCCATTTATCTCTTGGGAGCATGGCCAGCATCAGAGCGACTTTAGGTCTTCTCTCTGTAAATAAACCAGTCCCAGGATGTAAAGATACCCCAGAGGATGGGATGGAGCAGAGCAACCTTGTTGCCACTATTCATAAGCATCTCAACCCGGACCCATGAGCCACACGCTCATGTCAGGCCCTGACAGGGGGGAAAGTGGATTCGTTTGTCTGTGTGGTGATCCAGAGGCCAATAAGGTCACTCCCAGGGTGAATATCAAAACAGTATTTATTTCTGGCTCAAGCAAACCTAAACACACCAAGGTATTGGGGTGCACAACAAAGAATCCCCAGTAACAACCCAAGTCCCTGGGATCCGATCAAACACACACGCCACGAGGTAAGGATGGGGGTGGGGGGGTGTTAGCTAGAGAGAGAGAGAGAAAGAGAGAGAAAGAGACAAAGATGTCACCACATTGAACGCAGCAGATGAATCTCTGGAACACATGGTCCAGCCGCATGGTCCAGGCTGCTCTGATCCACAGGTTTTCAATGCTGTGAGGTAGATACCCACAGAGGGACTCTAGTGTAGCCTGGCAGCAGGGCCCACTTGGCCTCTTTCACAGGACATGGGCTGGGTAATAACCTGTGGTAATACCACATTTCTAAAACCAAACAAGACCCAAACAAGATGCTGCAGGTGGTGTAGCCATGTGCAAATGCATGGACTTCTCATCAGCTCTTCCCTTCTGCACCCACTGCTGTTCCTTTGTGGGTCAATGACCTCAGGATCATCCCTAGCACCAACCTTGGCTGAAGCCCTCAGAAGCAAAAGCCACACAGCCAGACAGGACATGTCCCCTGAATTACCCTTTTCCATACGGGGTGTTTTTACATTTTACAGCAATTCCTGGGCTTTCCTCTGTGCCACCAACATTCCACACCTGCCAAAGGATCTAATTTCATGGTCAGAGGAGGGAAGGAGGTACCTTAAGGGAGCAAGGGAGCCCATTTAGGGCCTCTATCACCTATAGAAGAGGTCTGCCTACAGAGGATCCCAAAGTAATTAGGGGCCCCACAGGGGCATCTAAACCTCCTAAACATATGGCCACAACATCAGCCCCAGCTCAGACTCTTTCCCAGCCCTGCTTAGCTCAGTGTGCAGTGGCAGAGCGTGAGCCACCTGGAAAGTGCTACAGTCAGAGCCCCTGTTCGCTATCCCAGAGGAGAACTACAGTGATGGCACTGGGCAGAATCTCAGCCACCCCTGTGCCTCAGGCTGGCACAGGCAAGTAAAGACATTTCCAGAGCAGAACTGCTTCAACTTAGTTTATCAACCATATGCAAAGCACTGCTAATCACACAGGACACTCACTTTTCAGATTTACTTATTTCTGCACTTCCTTGGCAGCTGGCAGCAGAGAGCACACTGCTTGCTGTGCTCTCCCCTTCCCGCACACTCTCTGGCTGTTCTGGCCCCCCTAGCATGGTGGGCACAGTGCACATGGACACTCGGATGCAGCAGCAGAGCACTGGGAGAAGCAGCTGTGAGAAAATACAAACACAGCAGAGAAAATTACACCGCCAGGTCTGCAAGATGTTCAGTCCAAAGGAAGCTGCTTAGTCGATCTCTGTATAAAGCTTAAAGTCTGCATTCAGGTCAGTACTGGAATGTAAACATCCAATAATATCAGTCTCACTGAGATCTTATCAAGCACAAGAACTTCTTATCAGCCTGAACCTCATCATGGTGCAAACCCAAGATCTGGAGTTCATCGAATCACAGAGTGCTTTGGTCTGGAGGGACCTTTACAGGTCAACTAGTCCCAACACCACTGCAGTAGCAGCAATGACTGTATCTGGATTAGGTTGCTCAGAGCCTCATCCAGCCTGACCTTGGATGTTTCCAGGGATGGGGCCTGTTCAGAGTTGTGCTGAATGGCCAATACCTTGTGTTCTTTGCCATCCTATCCTCACAACTGACCTTCTTGCACAAAGCAAAACAAAGCTGTTTCTGGAGCATTGGTTTTCTTTGCTAGGTGCTATTCACACTCCAAAGAAAGTATTTTTCCACCACAGCTGGGCTATGAAAATAGAGGACCCTGCGTCACATGCCGTACTCAGTGCTTCAGTGCCTGGAGAGTCCATGGATAAACTTTAGAGGAGGAGGGGAAGGTAGCTGTGTCAGTGAGCTTGCATCTAGGACAGAAAGAGCCTAAATAGGGCCCATGATCACAGGAAGGTCTCTCATTGTTTTTCAAGGATGCCAAAGATGGCCTAAAGCCTCTCCTTTCTCCAAACGACACTTAACTTTCACAGCCTGTGGCAGCTCCTTGAATATATGACCATTCCATTCACCTCTTCCCATTGCTCTGCTTAGCACTTTCCAAAGGTGCAATGAGCAGGGCTTGCATGGTGGAATAGTCCCTGTCCTTTCTCTCAACACAAGCTGTGTGTAGAGAAGTGCAAATTATAAAATCACTAAATCATGAAAAGATTCGAGTTGGGAGGGACCTCAAAGCCCATCCAGTCCCACCCCCTGCCATGGGAAGGGACCTCGCACTGCATCAGGTTGCTCAAAGCCTCCTCTGGCCTGGCCTTGAACCCTGCTGGGATGGGGCACCTACCACTGCTCTGGGCAACATGTCTTCCTCACAGGCAAATATTTCGTCCTAAGATCTCATCTCAATCTTGCCTCTTTCAGCTGAAAACCATTCCCCTTGTCCTACCACTGTGCTCCCTGATAAATGTTGTGTTTGACCCTGTTATGAAGGCAGGTGCTTGCCAGTGCCTGAAGTAACTGCTTGATGCTCACATGAAATCCTTTGACTATTCCCCCCCCTCTTCTGCTGTATTTATGCACACATGGATTTGTTATTGTAGGGTTGCTCCTAAGTGGTCTGGCTTTGTCTCCATTACACAAAAGGGTGGGGTTTTTTTCCCATCAAAACAACTAATTAAAGTTCATTCTCTTGTTGTGAGCTCATTGTCTAGACAAAGAATTATGGATTCTACCTAGATGTAGCTTGTCAAGATAAAGACGGGAAGTCACACCTCGGTAACACCACCTCATCACTCTTCACAATGTACACTGAGGTAGATATTTCCAGTCAATTACGTCCACATAAAAACACCTCTCCTTTTGTAGTGAAGACAGAACATGCCATACACACGCTTGATCTGCCTGGATTTGGCTGTTGTTATAAAGCTGTCATCGACTTCACCTCCATTCTGTTTTTTCTTCACTGCTGGGAGCCAGGATGAGACTGCCAAAAATTATTTGCAGTTCTACATTTGCATAAAGAAATTCAAACATCTTCCAGCAGTGCTGGGAAATTCTTGGTTCATTTTCACAAATATCCATGAGAAGGAAATGTGGTTTGCAAGGGCATCGCTGGAAATGAGAATCGCCAGTCGTGCTCATGAAGAGCTGTATTTGCAAGTGTTTCTGTACTGGAGTGGGTGCTAGGGTGAACATGGGGCTGAGCAGTTAAACGTCTGTCTGGGAAAACAGAGGGAAACCCACAGAAAAAGGCTGCTCCCTATCATCCCATCCATAAGGAAGCAACTTGCCAATCAAAGTTAGGATGCGCTTGTCTTCCACGCTGTGATTCAGGCAGCAGAAGCCATCAGAGCCCAGGCAGGCTGCAGTGACTCTGCAATCAACATTGAACTTGTTCCTCCCAGCAGTCACCGTGGCATTTCCCAATGCACAGGGCAATCCTGGGGTTAAGATCCCATTCTGTTCCATGTGTTGCCTTTCCATGCCTTTGAGGAGTTTCTGCTGCACAGACGTTTTCTTGTTCTCAGGAGAGAGAGTCGATGTTGCAAAGAGTGATGTGGCAAATACCTTTGCTAATGTGATGCAAACTGTTTCTTAATTTAGGAAGGGGATTTTGAATTCTTTATACTCATCCACCTCCACTGAAGCCCTTGATGTCACCACACCCATCCAGGGAATGTAGGAGCTCTAGACTCCAAGACCTTTGCCACAGATCAAGTAGTTGATCAGAGTCATGTCATTTAATTGCTTGCTGATTCAGATTCACAAATGCACACACCAGCTACAGAGAGAGACAGTTCTCTGGAGTATTTTAAAGCAATTTTTTTTTTTGTGGTAAAGTACTTTATCTCGGAACAAAAGGCGCTACAACCTGGTAATCACAGAATCATAGAACAATTCAGGTTGGAAGGGACCTTAAAGCCCATCCAGTTCCACACCCCTGCCATGGGCAGGGACACCTCCCACTGGATCAGGGAGCTCAGAGCCTGATCCAATCTGGACTTGAACAACTCCAGGGATGGGGCAGCCACCACTGCTCTGGGCAATGTGGGCCAGGGCCTCCCCATCCTCACAGAAGAACATTTCTTCTAAGATCTCATCCTGATCTCCTTCAGTTTAATCACATTCTCCTTTGTCCCATCCCTGCACTCTCTCTGAACAAGAGCCCCTCCAGCTTTCCTGGAACCCCCTGAGATCAGATCATCTGGCACAAGGCAATTCGCATAAAGCACACTCACACTGCAGCAGTCAGCACTTTAGGAAATGCTAAAGAGTTAACACTCTTTGCTCTATTTAATCTCTAGCCAGAAATAAGTAGAGATCATGTCAGCATTTTCTTTGGAAAGTACGCACCCCTTTTGCTGCCTGCCACCCTGACTGAGGGCAGCTTTCTCAGACTGGGCTGGACTACCAGTAAATTTCTGCTTTGTGTGTGCTCAGGCACACGGAGCTGTGACTGTCACCAGTAACCACATCGGTGTGCTCTGTGCCATGGGAGCACTTGTGCCTGTTTGAACTAAAGGGACATTGCCCACAGTATCCTGTGTGCTGTGGCACTGGGTGCTGTGAGAGGCTGTGAAGGGTCGTGCTGTGTGGCACGTAAAACTGGTGAAGGGGCTGGAGAACAAGCGTTATGAGAAGTGGCTGAGGGAAATGGGGCTGCTTAGCCTGGAGAAAAGGATGTTAAGGGGGAGACCTTATCACTGCCTACAACTGCCTGAAAGGAGCTTGTAGCAAGGTGGGTGTCAGTCTCCTAAGTAAAAAGCAATAGGATGAGAGGGAATGGTCTCAAGTTGCACCAAGGAGATTCAGATTAGACATCAGGAAAAAAAATTCTTCACTGAAAGGGTTCATAGGTGCTAGTAGAGGCTGCCCGGGGAGGTGGTGGAGTGCTGATCCATGGAAGTGTTTAAAAGATGAGTAGATGAGGTGCTCAGGGATGGGGTTTTGTAGTGGACAGGTATGGTTGGACTCGATGATCTCGAAGGTCTTTTCCAATCAAACAACTCTACAGTTCTATAATTTACACACATAGGAGCAGACCTTTCTGAAGTCCAGTAAGAGCCATCTGTCTTCTCTGATAAACAATAATTTCTGATATGGCAGTGCCTGTGTGGGAAGCAGTGAAAGGCAGAGAGGGAGGAAAACAGCAAAACTGAAATGGAAAATTTCTCCATGGAAAATTTTGATTTTGCACACAGGACACTTAACTTTAGATAATTATTCCAGTGGAAAAATCCCTAGCTAGCTCTAGTGCTTACCACAGTCCTGGCACTTAATGACATGGCTTATGGCAGCAATCACTCCTAACACCGTGGCGTGCTGTCGGAGGGGATTTTTATTGCAGTTTGTTGTAGCATGAATTGTAGAGGAATAATATAATGTACTTTGAGCTAGAGCCCATTGCAGAAAATGAGATCTCCCATTTGGGATCAAGGTACAACCATATAAAACCAGAATAGCTCACATTTTGAAAAAACATAGAGCTCCAGCTAGGCAGCCGAGATTCCTCCTGGTGTAAAACAGGCTGAAAGCTTAACCTACTTGAAAGAAACTCTGTGATACAGTTTGAAGAATAAGCTTCTCCTACCTTCCTCATCTGTTAGAAAATATTTCTTTTGGGCTTCTCTAGATTAAAACTATACATGTGCAACACCCAATGTATACCCTGCTTAACGCTGACCTGGCATTGAAGTTTCATCTGAGCTCCGATTGCGTTACAAGAAGCATTGACTCTGTGTGCTCTCTCTGGTCATGTTTAGACACCAGAGCCAAAACAGCCTGAAAAACTTGTGGGAATTCATTGCCCCCCCTCTTCACTCCTTCCCCCTCCGCCACTCTGGAAATGTCCCGGCTGGAGGCATTTTGATGGAGCACAAGCGAGACTGACAGCCCCATGCAGTTGTTCCAGCTGCTGGAACACACTCAGTAACCTTAGAAATGAGAGAAAACAAACCTGGGAGTCCCACAGAGCTTGTTTTAAGGTTCCCATTCATCCCCAAACATAAAGCTCACAAAACACACTTTATAAAGCTCAGCCCCTCTTCCCTACCACCCATTCCCCCATCTGTCTAAATCGAGCCCTTTGGGGGCTGTATCCTGTGGGGTCCTCAGCATGTCCAAGCACCTGGCTCCTCTCCACAGCTCTGCAAGGAGCTTGGCTGTTGGGAAGGTGGTGCTGAGCCCCTCCAGGATCAGACCCTGCCAAAAGAAGTGGTAACACGAACAGCAGGGAGACAAAAGTCAATTGTTCACCAACAATTCGGACGGAGGGAGGGAGCCCTGAAGTCTCTCCAAGGCACTTGATTTATGGCTTGCAATAATATGTGTTGGAGCCCCGCAACCCAGAGTGCTGTGCGGCGTGACCTGTAAAAATAAGTCTATTAACCCTAATCAATCTCCCATTATCCATTCTCGTCCACAATTTAGCCTGCAAAGGAGTCACCAAGGCCTCTCAGCTCAGCTTGAACTAATCCCATTGTCTTTCCTAATCAGGGGCCGTGAAAGAGGAGAAGCTTCTTCACTGGGCAAAATTATCACTCTGGGTTTAAGGAAAGAAAACTGGAGGGGGAGGCTGAGGGCTCTGGGAGGGGATACTGAAGCCTCTCCTCTTTCATCTTTTAATGAGAAAATGGAGAACTGTTTTCATTGGGAATTGCCAGGGCTAATTGAAGCCCTGGGCTCTGTTGGGGATGCGGGCGGTGGGTATCGGTTCCCATGGCCCACGGGGAGTGCTGGGCACAGCAGTAGGTGAACTGCTCTAACAAAACTTCCTGTTGCAATTAGTGAAAGCATGCATTTGGATTACATGCTTTAATAGGGAAGCTAATTATGAAGCTTATCAGAGATGGGATGCTGTGCCACCCCTCCCCGTGCCAAAAGGGAAAGCTGCTCCAGCCTTGGAAGGACAAAGGGATCTGGCGTGATGATTGTATGGGCTAAAAGTAGTGGATTGAGCAGAAAATTGACCAGGAAAACCAGGAATACAAAGCCTTGCCTCTCCTCCCTATTCCTCCCTCTCAATTCTTATAAAGAGTAAAACTGGAAGTCCTATCAAACTAGCAATGCCCAAAGCAGCAGGAAATGAGGGAAGCCCATAATGTCCCCTTGTGCAGCAGTGTAGCGCTCAGCTATCAGAATGTGCTCCATGGTGAAATATCCACTAAATTAGTCTAGCCACAAGTTCATTTTCTTTTGCTCTTTTACGTTAATCAGAAAGGAAAAGACAAAGTGGGGATGTTGTCGTGCTAAAAATGAAAACAACCCTTGTGAAATTTCCCCCTTTCAACATGAATTAGAGCAGAAGCAAACACACCACAGGACTCCAGCAGATCTTTCAAGATTCGTTATTATATTCACAACAGTTCTGCATTTTCATGTAAAACTAAATTTTTCAAAATTGTCCTCATGCACACACGAGGTTGCTGCCACCTTGCAGTGTCCCCATGCAGCTGGAAAACAAGACCTCCTGCAGCTTCATGGAGTTTCCTTCAAGGGCACAGAAAAGCTTCAAGCATCCTCAGAGCAGAAGGAGGAACTTCCCAAATACTACTAGAGTCAGCTGAAGGCATCACCATAAAACTGAATATAGAAAAAAAGATTGTACTGAGCTGGATGGAACCCACAAGGATCATCTAGTCCAACTCCTGTCCCTGAACAGGACACCCCAACATTCACACCAGGGGCTGAGAGTGCTGGCCAAAGGCTGCAAGAACATTGTCAGGCTTGTCACTGTGACAGCTACAGAAACATTCTTACAGAGCATAGTATTAAACAGCAAGCACTAAACCTGTGCACCTTCATACCAGATTTCCCTGTAAGGACCACTTAACCAGTGAGACTATCAGGCTCTTCATAAGGGAGTGTAGGGACAGGAGGAGGGGAATGATTTTAAGCTAACACAGGGGAGAGTAAGATGAGATCTTAGGCGGGAATGTTTTGCTGTGAGGGTGGGGAGGTCCTGGCCCAGGTTTCCCAGAGCAGTGGTGGCTGCCTCATCCCTGGAAGTGTTCAAAGACAAGTTGAATGCAGCTTGCAGCTTCTGATCCAGTGGGAGGTGTCCCTGCCCATGGCAGGAGTGTGGAACTGGATGGGCTTTGAGGACTCTTCCAACCCAAGCCCACAATTCTATGAAATCTCATATGCACAAAAATCACTCCATGCATCAGCCACTTCGAAATTTAAAGGTTCCCAAATGGAAAGAAAGAGGGAAAGATACAGCAATAGTTGGTAACACTCTCTTTCTCCAAAAGGAACAAACTTGAAGCAAATCATCTGATCTTCACAAGGTGTCAGAGGGCACATATTGACACATGATGGTCTCTGATTTGATCCGTGCATTTAGTGACAGGTCCTTGGGCAATCAGCTGACATGAGAAATCATTCCTATTAATGGGGCTGTGGGGACAGAGGATCTCCTGGAGTGACAGAAAATATCAGGGCTGGCCCATTTATATTCCCATCACCCTCCCCACAGCCCAGTGCTTCAGATGCTTGTGTAGACGTGCTTTGCTTGACATAAGTGGAGAGGTAGGGATAATTGTATCTGTGCCTGTGTGATGCACCCAGCACATGCCTCAAAAGAGAGGAAGGCACTGGTACCATCTTTAGAAGAAGCATTGATGATGCCGCGTGTTATGGATTGGGGAGGCCATTGGATTTATTTAATGAATCAAGATCCTGACGTGTTATTTACAGGGTGTCTTTGGAGATAGAGTTGTAACTCATGACCTGCCAAGGGAAATTCTCCGCGCCAAGGCCTCGAGGAGAAAACATTCATTTTTTTATGGTGTCTGTTAGGGAGGGAAATTAATGCTAAGGCAGCAGTGATAATTTGCTGCTTTATAGGATTGAATTATCACCCTGTCAGCACTGAGACGAAAACCCTGAGCCATGAACAAATATACCTTTGCACCTGAAGCCGACTGGAGCAGCTACCGTGAGCTCACATCACTTTGCATCAGCTCTGTTGTTCCAGTAATTAATTCTGAAGGCTCCTGGATTTCACTTTGTCCTTTCATTTGCTGGGCATGCCTTAATTTGGTTCTCTGGTATTCCATGCTCCTACTCCGGGCTCATAAATCACATACAAACCCTTCCTGAAAACAGAAAGGGGATCTGTTCTCCTCTTGATGCACATGCACAACTTCCCAGAGAGTTAATGAGAGTTTGGCACGTGTACGGGAGAGGTGGTTGAACCCTATGGTGCAAAAAGTCATTGGTGTAGAAAATTAATTGCAAGAGAAACTGTCATCTGAAAAGCAGGATTGCTGTAACTTTGGATCAAATGCATTATGGCACATGAAAAAAAAAATAATTCTATTTAGCATTATCTGTCCTGCATTTGCTGGAAGATGGAGTCTTCTCCTGTGGTTTACCTTTCCTTGCTCCATTTCTTACTGTCCCTTTCTCTCATGAGCTCGTTGACATGAGAAAGGTACAGATTTTTCTCTAATTGTTACCAGGTGTTGAAGAAAGATCTTTTGTCCTGGAACCACACAGGGGTCAGAAGGATGTGGAATGAGAGATGGAGTAGTAAAGGACTCCCATTGATGAGGAGGTATTAGACTTCAGTCTTCCTCAGGCTGAGCCAGTCCCTATTGGGGGGGACTTCTGAATTTCTACTCTGGATGCTCAGCAGGAATAGGCAGAGATTTATCTTAGTAGCAAAGGACACCTCTTTCTTCTAGAAAAAGCTACAGTGGCTGCTTTTTCATCTGAAACACAAGGCTCCTGGGCAAGAAATTCTTCAGCATGGGTTGTAGGTTGCCTCTGATCTGGACAGCAGATGTAGATGGGAACAAACTTAGCTCTGTCTGTACTGGGAGGCTGCTCTGGTAGTTAATCCACCAAAGACTTAGAGTACAGTTAAAGCACCTGTTTAGTTAAAGCTACAAAGAAGGGCACTCAGCTTTGCTCTTCTGCCATGTGGCACAGGGACCCTGCTGAATGAGGACAAGGTATCCCCACGTCAGCATAATTTTCCAATGTCCAGGTATAATTCCAGTAGTCCAGCCTCCTGCCAGTACTTGGGATTTTCCATTTGTCAGTACTGGCCTGACACTGCTCCCTCAGCAGGTAACTCTCAGGTCAGCAGTGTGTACTTTGGCCAATGGCACCTTCAACAACAAAAAGACCTTTTACTTGAACAGGCAGAGAACACAGCCTAGGATTGTCCATGGAATTGCAGAATACCAGGCCAGAAGAGACCTCAAGACTCATCTGGTCAAACCTTTCCTAGCAAAAGCACAGTTCAGACAAGACAGCCCAGCACCCTGTCCAGCTGAATCTTAAAAGTGACCAATGGCGGGGAATCCACCACTTCCCTGGGGAGATTATTCCAATGGCGGATTGTTTGCCCTATGAAAAACTTTCCTCTTGCATCCAGCTGGAATTTCCCCAGGAGTAACCTGTGCCCATTACGCCTCATCTTTTCCATGTAAATCCTCATAAAAAGGGAGTCTCTACCTCCTTTGTAGCCACCCTTTAAAAGCTGGAACATGGTGATAAGGTCTCCCCTAAGCCTTCTTTTCTCAAGGCAGAACAAACTGGATTCTCTCAGCCTTTCCTCATATGCCAGGCTTCCCAGTCCTTCCACCGCCTCTGTGCCCCTCCTTGGATCCTCTCCAGTCCACATGAGTTTTGTATAGTAGGGATTAAAATTGAATGCAACATTCCAGGCATGGCCTGATGTGGGAAGCCTGGGCCTTATTCAGGAATGGCTTCTGCAGAAAGGACACTGATAAGCTAGAGGCCTCCTTAGGGAAACAGTGTCCTTGGTGCTTAGGGAGGCGTGGGACCCTGGTTAGATCTACGATGGGAAGAATGCGAGGGAGCAAATCTCATAGCACCCAGCTGCACCTGGGGGGACGGGTAGTTTATGTTTTGCTCGCTTTAGCTCACTTACCAATTAGGAGCTCAGCTTTTGCAATTTGTATGAACCTCATTCTTGACTGTATTTAACTAAGCGCCACTCTTAATAAAATTGGGACTTGTGGATGATCATCGGATGTCCGTGTCTCCCTTCACCGACAGCCTGACAAGCATTGAGTGGAATGGTATAATGACTACTTTACATCTGCTAGTGATGCCTGTGTTGAAGCAGCCCAGCATCCTGTTGGCTTTCTTTGCTTCAGCAGCACACAGTCCATTTATGTAGAGCTTGTCCGCTGGGACCCCTCAGATCTCTTTCCTCAGAAATGGTCCCTAGCTGGATTGATCTCACATTGTACTGGACACCTGGATTATTACCTGGTTTTTCCAGGTAAAAGACCTTGGACCTTGTTTAACAAGTTGAAGCCACCCACGACAACCAGGTTCTGTTGACCCAAAGGTTATTCAAATGACCCAGCTATTGCCTCGTTAGCCTTATGTTTTTGGTTTGCAGGTTGGTAGTAGGTGCTTACTGTAAGAGACAACGCCTCTAATCCTGACCGAGATATATTTGATAGGGTTTCTGCAATTACCATCGCTGACCTCTATATATTCAAGGTTCTCCTTTACATAGCGCATTACTCTCTATCCTCTTCTTTCCTGTCTGCCTTTACGCAACATTCTATAGCCGTATATCACAATCCTCCAGTCATGTGAATTATCCCATATGTTTCAGTTTGAGGTGGTTCACCTTCCAGTTCTCTATAGGGAAGCAGTTAAGGAACTTTTGTCTATGCTCTGATTTGTGTGGCTGATACCCAGTGGGATCCAACATTGACATTTTGGACCCTATCTCCAGAGTCCTTCAGTGTAAAAGCCTCACCAAGTTAGCCAGCCTGCTCCCGAAGATTCCCTTGCCTCTTCTAGACAGGTTGGTTTGCTTGTTTACCAGGACAGGAGGATCTGGGGCATCTTACTGTCACTTCAAAATTCTGCAAAGACAACAAGCTAGAGTTGATCAAATACTTCCCAATGACCCGAGTTGCACATTTTCCCCCCTCCCTCCTCCAAAAGGATTATTCATTAAATGTGCCAATTTTGATGAGCTGGGCCAGTTGAAACAAGCAATGCAACATTTAAGAAAAGGATTGTGTTGACATTTTCAAATTGCAGGATGCTTCCTTCAATACAACTTTATCTCAGACATTGGGCATTTCTACAGCAAACATGAAAAAAATAGGTTCAAAATGTTTATTTTCATGAGTTACTTTTCATGGTTTAGGATCTGAATTTTATTGGCCCATTTAGAATTGGAAGTGTTTTCAAACCCTTGGAAATTCTTGAGGAGGCAGAGAGAAGCCACCTCCCACCCAACCCTAACAGTGACAAAGCAAGAGTTTGAAATGACCATGGAATTGGTAGAATGTCTACCCACTGCTCGGGCATCGTAGAACAATTGCACTTCATTCATCAATATTTGCAAAAAACTCTGGTATCCCTGGATTCACACAGCTCTAGATGGGTCATGGGTAATTATTTGTATACAAGGAACCAGTAGGGAGATGTTGTTCAACCCTGCAGTCACTGAAAGATGTTAGCAAGCTTGGCTTTGAGGGTGATGGAGAGGGAGTGTGAAAGCCGATTATCCAGCCTGGATTCTCCCTTGAATAATTTCCATCGTTCCCACTCAGCTTTTATTTGTTCACCAGGAGGCCCAACTATAAATCGGAACCAGGCTGCCTTCAAACAGATTTTCAGACAGCCTGCCTGGACCTACAGGACAAAAACTCAGTAATTTATCTGTGTGGCTGGTAACTATAATACTATTTGCTATGTACAATCCTTTTCTCCATACCTTAACTCCAAAAGAGTCTTACTTTAGAAGAATTGCTGTAGAGAGCAGGCATTTCATAGCAAAAAAGCCATCTGTGTAAACAGACATTGCCCAGAACTCAGGCAGCAACCCCTTATATCATATATATTTCTATATATCTACCCTACCCCTATGGGTAACCAAACAGCCAGAGGAAACAGGAATTAGCTTAAATGCTAAAAAAATAAACACCAAAACCCAGCACAAGATTACATTACCTCTTACTACGATTTTTAGTCTCACTGAATAACTACTGCATCAACTGAATGTAATGCAGAGGCAGACATAACCATTCAGGGAGGCATTTTATTTAACATCTCAGCCCTATTCCAGTCACCAGTAAGTTTTCCAAGAATTTAAGCAGGGATGATATTATCGTTATCTTTATTTCACCACAATATAAAAGAAGCCACATTGCTTTCCTAGCTGCCTCTGCAAGCCCAAAGGCAACTCCTGCCGGGTCTAAGTAATGCAAGATCCAAGCTGGATAAAACCTTACCATTCCTCCACCATCACTTTTCTGCCCATCATTTATTCCAGCAGTCAGATATCCCGTCCTTACAAGACCGTGGGATTCCTATGTGGCCCGGTAGAAAGTCAAGAAGAGGGGGAAAAGCTGTTGCTGCTATATAAGAAGGTCAAGGTCTGCCCACCCTTCAGCAACCCATCCCATTCATCATCTCTCCTTGCCTCGCATAACGTTCACATTCTCTATCTGATTACCTTTCATGCTGGAAAAAATAAAGTGGCATCCAGGAGAAGAAGAGAGTGGGTTATTCAGACAGCAAATACACATCCATCCATCATGAAGACAAGAATAACTCCAGCAGCCCATGTCACTGGGGCTGCAGGCAGCAGGCTGAATATGAGCCAGCAATGTCCTGACAGCCAAGAGGGGTAACTGTGCCCTGGGTGCATCCAGCACAGCATCACCAGCTATGAAAGTGAGAGGATCATCCCACTCTGTTCTGCACTGGGGCAGCCCCGCCTTGAGCGTGGGGGCAGTTCTGAGACCACAGGATAAAAAGGATCAAAATCTGCTGGAGAGTGTCTGGGGAAGGGCACNTCCCCAGAGGGTGGTGGAGCTCTGGAGCAGCTCCCAGGGAAGCAGTCACAGCTCCAAGCCTGACAATGTTCCAGAAGGAATTAGCCAACACCCTCAGCCCCATGGTGTGAATGTTTGGATGTCCCGTGCAGGGATAGGAGTTGAACACAATGATCCTTGTAGGTCCCTTCCAACTTGGGACATTCTAGGATTCTATGAGTTCTGGGTTCGCTCACAAACAAGGAGGAGCTGAGTTTTGTCTACACAGCTGTGGCAGCCAACACACACACGAGCACACAGCAACCTGCCCTTTGAGGAGTCAGCGCAGACCTGATCCTCTGGCCTAAATCTGAGCCAGGGCTTCAACGTCTTTTTGTGGGCTACCTGAATACTGACTGCCTGTAAGGCACCAACACCATTAGTGTTTTCTGTTTCTGTTTTGAAGGCATTTTGACTAATGACTGTGACAGCATTCTGCAGAGCTCATCTGCTGTTCACACATCATCAAGATGGAGAAACCAAGGCTCAGCTACAAGACAGGCTTCCAAAGTCCTGCACTACATGTAACCCAGATGATCCCTCTCCAACCTGCAAGGACCCAGCACTTCTTCAGATTTCTGGGCAAATCTTTCCCCAAGCCTCAGGGCTGCCCCTGAAAGGCAGGTTTCTCTATGGTAGGGAAACAGTTCCTGTCAAGTGGGAGATTGACTAGAAAATTATCTGGGTTCAGGGTAACAACAGTTTTGAACGTTGCTGCAACAGAGTTATTCATCTCAGAGACATTTTCCCTGTTAGAGTAATGTGATTATGTGTGTAATACAAAGAAACAGTTGCCCAAATGGAGATATTGGTTAAACCTGAATCACCAGGTTGGAAAAGA
>WAAB01009240.1:0-48324 GCA_013389865.1 Piaya cayana | reverse complement strand
ACTGAGCAGCTATGAGGGAGTTATTAGTAGTTACAGGACAGATACTATGCTGAAAGCGGTAGATACTGGTAGTTATGGGGCAGTTACTAGTTACTGTGGGGCAATTGCTAGGCTGATACAGGTAGTTACTGGGCAGTTATAAGACAAGGCAGATCTGGGGTTGCATCTGCAAGGAAGGGCAAATAGGGCAGGTGACCCTCAACTGAGCAACAGAGTATTCCATCCTATTAACATCATACTTGCTATAAAACTGAGAGATCATGAGGGTCTTGACTTTTCTGTGATGGCCACTGTCCAGTGAGGACCTCTTCTATCTGTTTGCCCTGGTCCCGGATAAGTGTTCCTGAATCCATTTCTCAAGCCCAGCTCCCTCCTAGTCTCCAACTCTTCCCCTTGTGTCCTCTCTGCAGTATTTGTGGTGACATACAGTCATCAAAGGGTGGGGGTGCAATGTCATATATTTGCATATATTTTATTCCTTTCTAATTATTTTCATCATCATTATTATGATTTCATTACAGCTGCAGTTTTAGTTTCCAACCCATAAGGTTTTTTGCACTCATTTACCACTATCCTTTCCCTGGGAGTGGGGGAGGAAGGGATTTAGGAGCTCAACTCCATGATTTTAGCTGCCAAAATTTAGCTGAACCAGGGCTAAAATTGTGACATCTGCTCTCACAGGACAGATATCAAAGAGTAAGGGGCATCGATGATCCAATGGGTCTCTTCCAACCTGGTGATTCTATGATTCTATGATTCTATGATTCTATGTGGGGCCAAAGGCAGAAATTAGGAAGGAGAAAATTCAATGAGAGTCTTGTCTGCATTTTGTCTGCAAAAGGAAAAAAAAACAGCTCAAAACCAGGTGATTACATTTAATTTCTTGTGGAAAAGGGCCTTACTGTAGATTCAAAAGGTAATGTCGTGGTTGTGGGACAGTGAGGTGACAAACACTCTCCTGCCAGACACCAGACGTGACACAGAGCCTGGTCTTGCATCTTAAGATTGTGGCTGAGAAGTGATGGGAACATTCATGGGCTCCCCTCCTCCTTATTACCTCTCCCAGGTAATCTCATTGTCTGATCCCATTGTCAGTTAAATTTAGTGGTACTCTCAAACAGAAAGAACTCTGGTAGAATTAATCACACTGTTTAAAAAGCTGACAGCTATTTTAAGCAGTCAGCTTTCCAGAGGGGAAAAAGCTACAGAAGTATGTATGCTTTGCAAAGGAATACACTGGAGAAAGTTAGGAATGTGGTCTTGCTATGTTTAGGCTTAAATTCCATTTTTCACACGTCTCTCTGGAACTGAATTGTCATGTTCCTGAACTCCAAAATGTGTTTTTGTGGATTGGCAACAAAGCCTTTAACTTCACAAGGACTTTTACCTTATGGGAATTTCAAGGGATTTTAAGGGTCTGAAGGCTGTGTTTCATAGATTTTTCAGCATTTAAAGGTACCTCACACCCTTAGTTTTACTGCACAGCTGGTTTTGCCGTGACCCAGATATAGCAAGAATTGACGGTTGTGCTTTTTTAATTCATACCTGTGCGAAACAGAGCTGTGGAACTGGATATCACGGGTAATTTCTGGTTTGGTAGCCTGTTGTGGAAAGAGAAGACCCTTTTCTTAAATATAAAATTACCAGTAAATTTTGAGTTTGGAAAGTTTCTGTGGCAGCCGTTCTTGCTAGTTTCTTCACACACACATACCCCTTGGGGTTTTTATTTGTTTTAGCCTAAGAGGTTTCTTTTGATTTACAGTATAGTTTCCTTGGAGAAATGTTCTCACTCAGCTACAAAATTTAAAATGTCTAGTTCAACCTCTCTTCCTTGTATAGGAATACAGTGCTGTAAACACAGTTCAGCATATTTGATAAGGAGTTTAAGGTTTGATAAGTTGGCCTGCCCTTTCTGCACTGGATGTCTGCAGATACCTGAATTGATTGCTAAGATTGTTCTCTGACACCCACTGTACAGTGACTGTGTTTGCCTGTTGTACCACAACCAAAAGGGGCTGGATTTTGGTGATGCTATTTGCCTGCAGCTTCGGAGAGCTGATGCTCTAAGCACTCAAGCTTTTGCTCATCTTTCATTCTGTTACGGAGTAGGAATATCATTGCATGAGTACCAGCAATAGAGTTTGCACATCATGTCAAGCCACAGCCAGCCAGCTGAGATGAGATAATTGACAGTGTGCAGGCTCCTGCCTTGTTTGCAGTGTGAAGCAAATTAATGCAGTGTGCATGATGTAAATTAACCTGGTTTACTTTGCAGCTGGGGCAGGCTCCAGCACGCACCCTCAATCACTGTGAAGCTGACTAGTGGTAGCCTGGTAAGATGCGCTCGTCACATGGTTTGTGCAGATGTGCCTTGGAGGCAGCTGTGTGAAAGGGCTTAGAAAAAAGAGAAAATCTATGTGGGTCAATACCTGCTCTTGAAGACTTGCTGTTGTTGAGCTTGATTCATGTGTATCCATCTATTTCTCATTAAAAAGCTCTGTTTGCTCTTGGTGTCTGAGGGCAGACCTTGGCTATGTCATTTTGTGGATTTAGTACCTTGAACTTGAAAATTTATACCTTTGCCTTAAGGGATTTGTCTACCCTGGATTTGTTCTTTACTACATTATTCTGCTTTCTGTCTTCTCTACCTTCGAGAATTAGGAAAGAAAAATTAATAACAGACTAAAGCTGGGAGCATTTCCTTTTTAATCGAGTGGTAGAAAATCCTGGGCTGAACAGGCTTTTTTAAATTACCTGGTCTCTGCTATTTTAATTAATGTTACTATTTTTCCCACCATGTTTATGCTACCCCAAGGAAAGACTTTTTTCCCTGCCTTTCCTACATGGCATGCTGCGGAGATTCCTCTACAATTAACCTAGTAAAAGGAAGAAGGCGATAGCAAAGCTTTAAAGTTCAAAAGGCATTCTCAAACTTCTCTCAGGTAGTAAAACATATGGGTGCAATAATATTAAAATGTCCATCAGTGTTTTAATGACTTAACTGAATTGCTGCTCCATTGAAGAAGTTTTTTTTAAAAACAAAATACACCTAAAAAAAATGCTGGCTGTGCTTCTAAGAGCATAACAAGAATTGACAAAGAGTAAATAAATCGTTGCTTTCCAATTCAGACCCTAAGAGTCTGATTTATTATTATTAGGCAACCTGCTTGTTTTCAGATTTCAAAAATCCACCTCTGTTATTTTTATTTTTTTAAAAAATGATACAAATTGCTCCAGTTTTCTGGCTGAGAGGTGCTGGGTAGCTGCAGTTCCTACTGCCTTCTCAACGCCCATATTTTGCTGTTTTCTGCAGTATTTTCTACATTAAAAAATGATTGTATAACGTACATCATTTTTATAAATGCTAAATGAATGAGCAAGAAAGTAAGTATTTTGGATATCGTGTGGGTATTCAGGTGATATTTGATGCTCTGTCTTCACTATACCCACTAGAAATGGTCTCTAATCCTTCATGGTGCTTCTGGACACTTGCAAATCAAGACCTGCACTCTTGTTTTCAGTCCTGTGTGATTACATCTGTAAATGGGGCACCTTCAGGACTGCTAAAGCCCCAAAGCTAATCTTTTTAATCTCCTGTATCATGCCCTGTGTTTTTCAGTGACAGCCTTACCTGATGGTAACACCTGTAAGCACCAACAAAGTTGGGGTCACCTGTGTTTTTGAAACCTGTGCTGCCCAGGACCGGTCCTTGCAATCTGGCTGTTGTGAGATGACACAGAAAACAGAGTCATTCCTGAAGAGAGGCACAGATCTGGTCAATGGGATTTCTGAGCCCAGAAGCCAGAGGGAATTGTTACAGTGCTCCATGCTTCCCACAAACATTGAGTTAAAACTTTGAGGGAACTTTGCATTTCCGTAATGAGGTGACTTTATAAGTATCTGAGGTGGACTAGCTGCATTAAAGCCACTTGTAAAACCCATTTTAGCATTTTACTGAGATTCAGCTTTTGATTGCCAGGAACTCCTTTATGTGCACAATTTCACTTTGTGCATCATTCTAGAGAAATAAACTGCCATTAATATTTGCCGTTGCTATAGTATGTTTTCCTGAGGAGGTCAGCAGACTTCACAAAACACGATACCTCACAGCACTTCTGTGGCAATACTCGGTACCACGGGTTTCACAGTATAGCTGAGCAAACTGTAGCAAGGACAGGCAATAAGACCTGCTAAGAACCACATGAAAAATTATTGCCATGGTCATTAGTAAACAGGGGATGTGGGCTGGATCAAGGTCTCCAGTCCAGAGACTTGCCTTTTCCTCTCAGGTATGGGCTGTTGACAAACGTGAGAAGTTTATTTTTAGCCTGGAAATAAAATAAAAGCTACACTGAAAGTTGCTGGTTGGCCTCGTCATGCAGCACAAGCATCTATATCTTTTGTTTTTAAAAAATAATCTTGTTTTATATTTCTAAAACACATTAATCCACGTCCTTTTATTAAGGAGCAGTCCCTTTGTGACAAGCAGTCACCAAGTGGGTCTGTTTTGAAATGAACCATTTCTTAATGACAGAAGATTGATCTCAACAGCAGCTCTGAATTCCTGATAGCAGTACCTTTAATTAAATATTTTGGAGGCATGGAAATGCCAAGGACGGTATGGCTGTTTTGCAAGGCTACTGCTTTTCATTGATTCTCTGAAAAGTTTCTGATGGGATGGTGGCAAACTGTAAGGTAAGCTATTTTTTTAAATAAGCTTTTCTTAGTTGCTAAGAAAGATGTCCCATGAGTCTGAAAGCTGAAGACCTCAGTTGCACCTTAGTACTTATATAACTGGTTGCAGTAGCACAGATATCCCCATGGTCTGTTATTTTTGTGTGTCACAAATGGGCTTGAGACATCGTTAAAATGAGAAAGGGTAGACTTTTTCTTGAGTCTTCTCTGGAGACAAACCTACACGTCATTAAGAGAGGGATGTTGATGTGCATGGTTGCCATTGGGAAGGAACCTGCATTTGCCCAAACTGGACTGAAAACCATTTACAATTTAGTGTCTGACTGGGATTTAAGTGAGAGACACATCAGTTTATTCCTGGATTTCTCTCCAAGCAGTTTACCAGAAGACTTAGAAATATGTTATCCAAGGCATATAGATTTGCCTGAAAAGGTGCTAACTATACAGAAAATAAAAAGGTTGTGCTTATGTCTACTGGTTTTCATGCAATTTGAGGCTGAAATTATTAGATCAGGTTTTTTACAAAACAGCTGCCTTCCGTTTTCTGTGTGTCTGACTGACTTGGGTGGAAGTCGCTGCATCCTTTTTGTGGATCAGGATGTTTTGGCCTTGTTTGGTCTAAGGAAAGCAAACAGGGTCATGCTGTGCTTGGCTGTGTCATACAGACAAAGCTGGAGCTGAACTCCCATGCTGTTGCTGATTTAACAGTAGGTGAATGCCAAGAGCCGCATTAAAGTGGGTTACGTTACTATGCTCATGGTTTGTATTCCCCAGCCAAGTTATTGTTTGGGAGCCCTGCCTGTTTCATGTGATGTGTGCTAATAGTCATCTTGTGACCATGGAGGAAAAACTGAGTAGAGCAAATTTTTAAGGTTCCAAACTCAGGGCAAGAGCTGTGAACTTTGTGTCTTTATTTTTCTAGGTATTTCTCTCTTGGGGAAAGCAGTTCTCAGGCTTAGCAACCTTACAAGTGTTAGAGTGAGGCAGGAGACTTCACTGAGATTATTGCAGCTCTGCATTCATCACTGCTGACTCAGCTGTAGTAACATAACCTTACCTTGAGAAAAAACTGAACCAAAACAGAGGGACAGCAATGTTCAGAGGTGAAAAATGGAAAGACTTAATGAGAAATAGAAAATACGATACTACAAAGACAAAAGAAAATGAAGATGGGATAAATTTACAAGGAAGAAAACTCTTTAAGTCAAGTCCTGTCAACCTCCTTACAATATTGAAACATGAAAATATCTCTCGTAACAGTGAAGAGCAGTATTTAAAACTATGCGTAGACTATATTTTAATGCAATCAATCAGTTACTGCAAAAGGNCCCAATGACCCTTCCCATGAAAAATTTCTGCCTAATGTTCAGCCTAAACCTCCCCTGGTGGAGCTTGAGGCCATTCCCTCTCGTTCTGTCCTCTGTCACTTGGGAGAAGAAGGCAGCTCCCTCCTCTCTACAACGTCCTTTCAGTTAGTTGTAAAGAGTAATGAGATCTCCTCTCAGCCTCCTCTTCAGGACGAGGACACAACAGAGGTCAGGATGGCTTCAAGAGGCACATTAAATGTTACTCGGTCAACCAGATTCTGCTTCCTACAATCCAGTCTTGCAGTGGTCAGCCAAAAACAATGGTGAACAAATCCCCATCTTTTATTTCATGTTATAGTGGTTTTGATTGTTAACGTTATAATACTACTAGAGCAGTGCTTTTAGCATGCTCTTAGTTGTTTTCTATCTGCCAAGAAGCCTGCAGTTCACTGCACAGTTGAGGAAAATGCACAGGGAATACCATCTTTAATTGATGTGAAGAAATTTGAAACAAAGGAATATTTCCAGTGAAAAGTTATGCAAATTGAAATACAGTGAAATCTGAGCATTTCATAGACTTGTGCCTAGTGGCACTGCAATTTTCCTTTTGTTGTTTGTAAAACAGGGAATATTGTTCTATTTATCTTTCTCTAGGGAGGTATTTCTACTGTTCAGTGCACTTGAGCAAACGGGTGTAATTGTCTTCTGTAAGTGGCTTTTTATTCTACAAGCATTGGCAATTCATGATTTTTGGCTGTAAGACTTTCAGCTAATGCCTGGAAGCAAGGCACTGGGTTTTCTTGTGTGGATCAACTCAAATTTTTTATTATGTCCGTCTTTCACTCCTGTTTGAAGGAGCTAAGCTATGTGGATCAGTAACTGTATATTAGTGAACATTTCAGGATGACTCATACTACAAAACACAGAAGCTCGAAAGGACCAGTCATCCAGGTGTTGCATCATGAAAACAAAAGCTTTATTAGAAAAAGAATTTTTATATCAGGAACTGATCGTAAACCACGCCAGACAGCAGCATTTTGATACCCAGTCATGGTTGCAGTCTCACCCAAAAGCCTCATAGGATCCAGCTCTATTAAGATCCATATGTTCATTCAGGGGTGCTGCCTTGAGACAGTGGAGTTAGCTGTGCAGATAGTCTGATAAACATCTCTGCAGATGATGTTCCTAAGGTTTTGTCAGTGCCCACAGAGATGCCAATAGATTTTTCACCCGGTTGCACATGTTCGTGTTGGCTTCTCAATGCAGTTTAACGTTCCCTTTTTCAGGCTTCCACTGGAGTCGTATTCCTGGGCTGATAATGTCTCCATTAAAGTGTGTGTCATAGAGTTTGAACTGAAATTCATGCTCTGATTTTTAATGGGATTTTTGCTCGTGTAAAGACGGCAGTTGTGTTGTCAAGGACAAATGCTGGGGACTAAGTAGGCTCAAGTCTTCTCTTAATCCTTTGTGAACTGATCATCCCACAGTGTGGCACCATCGTTTAGAGTTACAGGATATAATAAACAGTATTTTATTCTGTTTCTTTCATACCCACTTGGACTTTACCTTGCTTTGGCAAGGAGCCAAGAGAGCAGCCTTTAGAAAGAAGGGTAAAGGCTGATTGCCTGTATGGGTTTGTCCATGCCCTTTGACACCAAGCCTTGAGATCACAGGGAGCAACCCTGTCCTTGCTCATAATCTCTCCAGATCATGGAAATCTCTACAAATCATGGGAATCCAGGTGCTCCACATGTGGCTTCCAGGATAGACCACTGCATAAACTTAAAATGCTTTAAACTCAGTTAAGACATCATGATAACTTTCCCCGCCAACTTCCCTTTAACCTCAGCTTCATTTGAAGAGCATGGTTTAGTTGATCTGTCTAGTTATGTGGCTCTTTTAATTTTTGCTTTTAAAGTGGTTTAAATTTGGCTTATTTTTAAGAGCAAAGCATATCAAAAAGTAAAATTCTAGCTTAGTTGGAATTAACAGAAGAATTAACAGAAGAGGTTAAGTTATTAAAGAAACAGGTAGCCCTAGAGTTTGCCAGCACATAAAAAGGTTTTTTGGGATAGCAGCATGGGTAAATTTGCTCCTCGAAGGCATAGCCTGTACTGGAGAAGTGTTTCAAGTGATGTGTCTTAAATCGGTTACTCTAATGAAGTGAAGCATATTAAGAGGACAAAGAACAGGGCTGGTGATGCAGCTTTATTTTTGTGAAGGTTTTGTTAACACAGCTATGCACTTCTGAAGGGCTTGTTTGATTCTCTTAATTGATATAATGCTGGTGCTGCTTTCAAGTGTTTATTAGAATGTGCCCCCCTCCAGCTCAAATATTCCCGTATCTACAATTATTCAGGAATAGCTTCAAATCTGGACCAATTTAAGTATGAATATATACAGGCAAGAGCAAAGAGAATCAGAAAAATCCATTGGACCAGTTTTTCTCCATATAACTAAATAATTTTAATGTTTAGAGGGGACACAGTTACAACCTTCCTAGGCCAGGAGATCTCAGGTGATTTTCTCATGTACTGAGCTACTCCTAGACTTTCTTTAAATCCCTTCTTTAAGGAGTAATCCCATATTTAACTGTGTTACCTAGTCCAGTTAAAAACCTTCTTTTTAAGCCATTACTCAAGTATTTCTGACTGTTTGCACTATTTGAAGAGGACTGAAGACTCAATTAAGAGTCTCTGTCTTTGTTTCTGAAGACCAGGTACTCTACTAGTTTAAAGCTGTAATACTTTATAAGTCCGTGGGACAAATGCTTTTGCAAGTAGGGATATTTAGGTGGTTTTAAAGCATCATTTTGAAGCAAAGCTGAGGCATGGTGTAATTCAACAGGTAAGCATGGGCTCCTTCATCCTCTGCTGCATGTGAATGTTCAAGTGGTTGATGTTTTCTGTAAGCAAAGGCAAGCAAATATATCTTGTCCTAATTACTGACTGATTTTTATCTTTTGCTGTTTCCATTTAGATGACATTTTATGTGAGGCAATGAGGAAAGACGTTTTCACCAACACTTTCTGTAAGACCCATGGGGAGATGCTGCAGTTAGAGTCTCAAAGGAGGTCACACTATAAGGCAGGATGGAAAGCAGAATTTCTCCAACTGGCACAGGGGCTTCGGTTTGTTTGTTTGGGATTTCTATAAAAGACATTTTATAGTGTTTCTCAAAGCATATGCTAGGCTTACACATTAACTAGGCTTGAATATTGCAGAAGTTGTGGATTCAGCAGTAGCAAAGGGCAATCACCCACGCATCACAGTACGATTATAGAAGGAACCGAGCAGGTTCAGGACATGCTGCCCATGAGATCTATACAACATGAGCCAGAACATACATGTGGCACAGGACAGTGCTGGCTTTAGAGGACTGAAGTCTTGTCTACTGACTCTTCACCCAGCAACACACACGTGCTGCTCTGTGTACCAGTGCCTGCTTTGGACAGGCCAGGTGAATCACGCTGAAGGCTTTTCTTAGAACAACCATGTGCCTTGGGATGTTGCTGTAGAAATGGCAAAGCTTGCTTTATTTCAAAACTTGGTCTTGAGGGTATGCAAGTTTGCAGGCACACACACTTTTTCTTTCTTCTTGCAGAAGTTAAAGTTTAAATATCAGTTAATGTCAGTATTTCATGCTATTCACATTACGAAGACTCAAGTCTTGCAAGGTGTTTTATTTCCTTACACTGATTTAACTTAAGTAGCAGTTGTACTGTCAGAACACCACAGAATTCAGACCCTCAGTTGGATTTTGAATCAAAATCCAGTTGAGGATAATAGATTCAATTATAAAGCTACATGAATTCACCTTTACAAAATGAATTGGTGGAAATAACTGGTTTTTCTCAGTTGTGCTTGTATTGTCTAGCCAGCTAGTATAGATCCTCTTTCTCTTTGATATCATTGTTATAATATCCTGCACTGCTCTTCAGAATCCTTAAGACATCTGAAAAGCATCAGGTCAAAGAAGACAAATTACTTGCTTTGTGGGTAAGTACATTGTAAGTGCAAGAGTATGAAGGCTGTGGATTTAGAAGGCATCTAATAATTGACAAATAATTGCAGCTGAGCGAGTTATACAATAATATTCTATCTTAGTTACCTGGACTATTGTGTCTTCAGTAGAAATCTCCACATACTGATTCTGAGCCGGAGGCGCTTAAACTTAGCTTTCAGGGAATCCTATTTCTCTCTCCTGACTGTAGAGGGAGACTAGGCTTTTTATTTAAGAGTTATGTCCTGTTGCCTGTTACTGTTCTGTGCCACAATACGAGACAGCCTTGATGTCAAACCCCCACGCTTAGTGGCAAAGGAACACAGCAGAATTGCTCAGTGCTGTGGCTGCATTCTTTTCCTTACCTATTTTAGCATCATGTTTGTAAAGGGATATGCCAGGGTTTTTGGTTCCTCAAAGAGCTGAGAGTAGATGGCTCCAAGGGCTGCTTGAAGCAAAATATTGTGAGTAATTATAAGTATTGATTAATTACAATATGGTTACATGAACTGGCATTTGCCATCTTATGCCTCTGCTTTATACAAATACAACTTGAATACTGTTGAAAGCAGGTTTTGATGAATGAGGTCCCAGTTACTGGATATATCACTGCTTGAATTCTTGTCTTAAGGCAAAAAGCATGCTCAGAAGGTTTGTCTTTATATCCAAATATGCAGTGAGAAAGATGATAAGCAGGAACATGGCAAAGAGAAGATTGTTTGTATCAGTTTTCAGGTGACTGCTCCTCTTAATTCATGTATAAAATAGTTCCTTGTATACTTAGGTGTATATTAGTGACTGAGCTTGCCCTTACCTGGTTTCAGGTGGATGGGAATGGTGTAGTGAACAAAAAACAATACTGTAATGCCTGCTATGTGTTTTTTACTTTCCCAATTGTTGCTTTGCGTTACTACTTAGGAAAGTTTCACACTAAAAATCTGCAGCAATTAGCAGGAGACCAAGCCCACACGCCAACACAGAACACGCAGATTGTTTCTGGTAAGAAATTAATAGTCTGCCTTGCATGTATTTTCCTGTCACTCTCTGAAACAAATATAGAGAAGTATCTTCCTACGCTTACCATGTCCCTGTGCCTTTCTATTCTGACAAAGCTGTCAAGCTGTCATGATGAGTCCTTAGGTGAATAAACAAAGGTGCAACCCTGTGCAACCCTGGCACTGTGGAATCTTGCTTTAAAATTCTCTGTCTTTAATTGAAACTAAAGGCAAATATTTCAGAATTTTTATTATTCAAAGGTGTTTCTTGTTCTTCTGAAAATTCACTACAGTCTAAAGAAGAAGTTACTGTGATAAATTAACATGATAAGAAATTATAAAGCAATTAGTCCGTGAGCAGCATTTAACTGGTGTTAGCCCTGTACAAGTTGCTGAGCTTTATTTATGGGGCAGAGTGTATGTGCTCTTAGTCACCCTCTGCCAGCTAAATCTCTCTTCTTGGACTGTGTAAGGAACTTAGTGTGACAAACCATCAAACAGAGCTGATTTTTAGGTATCTAGTGGTGGAGTTTCTGAATATTCCAGGGTTGTGTTCCTTATCAGTTAGTACTTTCATATCCTCGCAAAGATATTAGTTTCTTGCAAGTTGTTCAGTATCCAGCAGACTAATCTCCCTTCTGGCTTTGTAGTTCTGGAGTCAGTTGGTTTACTCCATGCAATTGTTTTAGCTTTTCCTGCTAAATCTGCTATTGACCCTCTATTTCCATGTCTCCAGTTCTACAGAAGCCACCAGCTGAGAGGCCCTTGATGCCTTCAACAGCTGAAGCATCTTCATCATTTTCCTACATAAGGTTGAAGTTAAATGATACAGACAAGTACTGCAAGCTCTGCTGTGCTCCCTTCAATAATCCATTTGAGGGGCCAGCAGCATTGTCTTGGTAAGAAACACAGAAGAAATGAAGCACAGAAAAAGCTACTGCATTTAGAAGAATGTAAAAGGCTTTTGATTCCAGATCAGGTCTGCTTTGCTATTGGGTTTGGGGGTTTGGTTGGTTGGTTCGTTTTTTGGTTTGGTGGTTTGGTTGTTTTTTTTTTTGGGGGGGAGGCAGGAGGAGGGTTCATTTATGATGTTTTTGTCATGCAGTTCTAGGTGGAAAATAAATCTATTAAACATGCAGCTGATTGTCACATATACATTGTCTTGTAGTTTTTTCTCACTGTAATCCTGAATTTTAGTTTAAATTAGGGAACACAGAAAAGGTGCTGTCAAGGTTTAGCCCCAGCCCAGTCTGACTGGCAGTTAAACACAAGCAGTTGTGTCCCAGTCCTTCACCCTAGGGAAAAGGAAATGAGAGAGAAATACTTGTGGGCTGGAAACTAAAAATAAAATGCTTTAGTGGAAATAACAAACATATACCAATAAACAAAGTAGCTTTCCTTCTACCTCCAGTGACTCTGTTGCCACGGATGCTGCAGAGCAAGCATAGGGGAAAGGTCTTTGTCTAGACTCAGTGGCAGGAAAGAGTGGGACTCAGGAAACAGAATCAGGAACACACAGATCCAGGATCCAGGCAAAAAGACAGGTGAGGTCTGTATTAGACACTGGCCATCAAAGAAGAGAGCTTAACCTTTGTGATCCCTCGATTTTATACTGAGAATGACGTATATGGAATGGAACACTCTGTTGGACCTGTCCTGTCCGATTCTCCCTGCACATGGAACCCTTTTTTGCTCCTTTCATTTATGACATTCCATCAACTTAAGGATGGCATTGGTTTCTGTAGGAGTAAGCAAGGGCCTTTCTGCATACTAGTGCCCTGTGTTATCACTTCTAGAGGGAAATAACATCCAATTAACTTCGAGAACATGAAGTTACTTGTATGAGGCTGAGCTGAAAAGGTAGGAAACAGATTCTGCTTTACCTCAAACTGAAACAGGTGCAATACGCAAAATTAATTCCTGACATCAGGCTACTTTCTGCTTCATTCACTCAATAATTTGCAGAAGCAATGTTAGAATGAAGCTAGATTTGTGACCCAAACAATACCTGAAAAATCAGTAACAGCTTTACATTCTCATTTTAAATGTTGTTTCACAAGACTTTCATTCAAAATATAGTTTTAAGTTACTGTCGTGTGATCATTGTTGTTCTATACTTGTGAAATTAATTGAGAATCTTAGATCTTGGAATCATAGAATGGTTTGGGTTGGAAGGGACCTTAAAGATCATCCAGTTCCAAGCTCCCGGCTGTGGGCAGGAACATCTCCCACAGCATCATGTTGCTCAAAGCCCCATCTGACCTGGTCCAGGGATGGGGCATCCATGACTTCTCTGGACAACCTGAGTCAGTGCCTCACCTCCCTCTGATGTTTTTCCTAGGAATCTCAAATAATACCTTCAGTGAGGTATGGACAAGAAACACACCAGCCTCTACATGGCCTGGGGCAGGCAAGCTGCACAAGAAGAGAGGGTCACAGTGTCTGCCTGCACTGTGCAGAGCTGGAGTTGCACAGACGATTTGAAGCCTGTGTGATGTCTTACTGAATGCCAAATTGAGTAAATACAATTAGGATCTCAAAAATGATCACTTAAAAGCAGTTTCTTAAGACACTGTTTAGTGCCTCTCTTATTGCCTTCAAGTTGCAAAAAAGCTTTTCCTAAGCCTTGATGTGGGACCTGAAAGCCATCAAGCTGTTGAGTTGCACCACTCAGGCTGCACTTTCCACTGGGTTATTCTGTTTGTAGAGGCACCTGTGCTGAGCTGCTGTTCTCAGTCAACCTGCCCAACTGAAACTTTCTGTTGTGGCTTGTTGTGGTGTGGGATGGAGTAGAGACCAGGGCCCTCAAGCCTTGAATTCTGTCTGATTTGTCTTAGGTTTAATTTTGTGGGTATAAGAAGTAGGTTGAAAAGCCTTGAAAATAACATAGCCTGCTTTATATTTTAAGGGTTTGTGTTTTGTGGTTGATTGCAGTCTCAGATTAAGATTTTTTCTGTTGTTGGTAGAGTTACAAGTCTGAGTAGTTAATATCTGAGCCATGAAGTAATATAGTCCATCCTATAACAGACAAGCTTAACTAGATACGTGTACAACTAAACAACACAGAGCAGGAACATGTAGGTGCTGATAACAATACATTGGTCAGGAACTCAGAGCTCTGTGAGGACTCAGCTTTAAGTTCAAAATGAGTTTAGGTCCTTGTTCTGATCCTCTTTCCTTATCTCCCCTGGTCTATGTTTCAGACTGGTAATGCTTTCTTCAGCAGCACTTTTTCCTCACTTAGGAGTTACATGCCTTTCTGTATCTTTCCTAAGACTCTTTTCCTGGATTTCCTTAGCTGCTCATCTCTTGAGAGTGTCTAAAATCACAGACTAACAACTGCTTTTCTCATTATTTACTTGGAAGATAGTGGATTCAATCATAATTAACTCATGCTAACTGTGAGCTGTAGTGAACTGCCAACAGCAGGCTGCTCATATTGTTCTAGTGTACCTGGGGAGGTTTTTAAGCATAATTTCCTATTTATACTCCTTGCTGTGAGAATAACATGGGCAACACTGCAGCTTGTTTCCCATGTGAGACAAATATTGGCTTTCTCTTCTCTCAGGACACCTAGTTTAGCAGACCTTGGGGCATTGTAGGAGCTTTAATATTTCTGTCACTGTTAAACAGGGTTGTATGAATATGTCTTGTGTCTTCCACAATTTTTATGAGGACCCCTGCTCCAGATGGTAATGTATGTTTCCTTTCCCTAGGAAGTCCATCTAAGAAAAGAGTTAGACCTCCAGCAGATGGAAAGGCCATGATGTAGTAGCATGATTGTACACAAGGAACAGACTAATTGCAGGGAAATAAGTGCCAATTTACTTGCTCTTGCAATAAGAATTGTGCTTTTGGAAGTTAAGAGAATGAGATTCACAGCTCTGAAAATATGGTAGAAGCAAGAGTTGGCAGAACAAAGATGTTTTCACTGTTTATCTATACTTGAACTCTATCCTCCTAACCTTCTCACTAACACACTGGAAAGTTCTCATGCACACTATGTAGAATAACTCTAAAAAAGCTTCTTGATACCAAATATGAAAGGTAAGATCCCAGAAGAACGTTCTTGCCACATTTTCGTTAAACAATGGTTTATGCATGATGTAAATGGTTGGACTTGATGATCCGGTGGGTCTCTTCCAACCTGGTGATTCTATGATTCTATGATTCTAAATGCTGTGAATGAGACAGCAGATTGTTTCATCTAGCAGAAGTGACTTATAGCTGAATATTTGGAAAAGTGATACACAATTTTCTAAGGTCATAAATAATTATTATTGCTCATGTATTTTGTGATTGCCTTGTTCCTAGCTTTTCACAGTTGTGCCAATAGTTCTGTATAAACTAGGAATGTTTAAAATACTACTTAATGACTTTATGTAGCATTTACTGTAAATATGTATTTTTTCACTTTTTAGTAGCAAAAGAATCCACACTGTCTGCAATAAAAGCTAATTCAGCTCTTTTGTTCCTCCCATTAAAACTACCAACGCTTTACAATTCTGGTTTGAGAACAAATAGACTCACAAATCTTTCTGTCACACCTGAGGGGACTGGAGACTCCCTGGCATCCATGTGGTTTATGCAGGTTTGAGGGTTCCTCTGTGAAGGCCAATCAGCACTAAATTTTATCTATTTCCTCTCTGAGCAAACCTGTGTGCTGCTTGGCTTTCTGAAAGTGCTGCTGTGAAAAAGGCAGGTTAAAACTGTACATATAGCTGAGCATAAAAACATGGTTAAAACTGTTGTTTAAAGCTGAGCTTCAGTCAAGACTCCTGCATTTCAATTTTAGCTCTCTTCATGGTCCACCAGGTTACCTGGATCAAGTACTTAATTCTTCCAAGACCTCTTTTTCCATCTATCAGTGGTGCAGAAGGGGACTCTGGCAGATGCATCCTGCCTGTGCTGTGCCCCTGAAGCAGATTGCCACTACCAGTTTCTCCTTCTTTCTACTGAAAGTCACCATCCCTAGGACATCCACATCACAGAATCATAGAATCACCAGGTTGGAAGAGACCAATCGGGTCATCGAGTCCAACCATTCCTATCAAACACTAAACCATGTCCCTCAGGACCTCCTCTACCCGTTCCTTAAACACCTCCGGGGAAGGTGACTCAACCACCTCCCTGGGTAGCCTGTTCCAATGCCCAATGACACTTTCCGTAAAAAACTTCCTCCTCATCTCTAACCTAAACCTCCCCTGGTGGAGCTTGAGGCCATTCCCTCTTGTCCTGTCCCCTGTCACTTGGGAGAAGAGGCCAGATCCCTCCTCTCTACAACCTCCTTTCAGGTAGTTGTAGAGAGCAAGGAGGTCTCCTCTCAGCCTCCTCTTCTCCAGGCTAAACACCCCCAGCTCTCTCAGATGTCCCTCATAAGGCCTGTTCTCCAGCCCCTTCACCAGCCTTGTTGCTCTTCTCTGGACTCACTCCAGAGCCTCAACATCTTTCTTGTGGTGAGGGGCCCAGAACTGCACACAGGATTCAAGGAGCGGTCTCACCAGTGCCAAGTTCAGAGGGAGAATAACCTTCCTGGACCTGCTGGTCACACCATTTCTGATACAAGCCAGGATGCCATTGGCCTTCTTGGCCACCTGGGCACACTGCTGGCTCATACGTCCCTGCATCCATTATTTTCATTCCCAGGCAAACAGATCAGATTAATCTCTCTGTCAGGGCACCTTTCATTAGAGGGAGGCAAGGCCACCCTTCTGCTGGGGCAGGAATACCAAGAAATGCCTTAAAGCACTGAACTGCTTGTTCGATGAAAACATTATAGAGTGTGGATGCTCAAATTGAAAGCAGTTGTTATGTCCAGTGTACTATGAAGAGTGGCATGGGCATAGTGTTCTCTAAAATACTGTCACTTTTTTATAGTTTGTTTTCCCTTTTGTATTCTTTTTTTTTATATACCTTAGTTTCTTTTTCCTGACTGGCTGCAGTGTGTGACAAAAAGCTGTGGTGTGATCCTAGTGCAAGGTCTGTCTGAAAAGAAAGCCACAACTGAAAAAGGACATCGCTTTCTGCATCCTGTAAAGTGAACAAGAACTTGTTTTCACGGTGGCAAGCTTTTATTTGAAATCTTGCTATGAAAGGGAGAACCCTCAAACTTGCCTTGCGTGCCCTGAACCCAGGCTGTGGTTTCAGCGAGGCACACTGGGAACGTCAACACCTGGCAAGTTAACCCTGCCGTTGGTCTACGAGATGTATCCTCATCTGATCTAACCTGCTAACTTGTCCAAGCATATTTCTATAAAGGCTGAGAGGCATTCATCTAAAATAAGTGTAAATCACCTGAATACAAGTGCCCTGAGCTACATCTCAAAGGTACCATGTTTCTTTGGAAGCAGATTACAGTGTAAAACTGCTGTTCGAGCAAGTTAAAAGACCGTTACAGTTCAATTAAATTAAATTATGTTTTTCAGCATAGAGCTCTTGGCCAGCACTGCCATCTAACAACACAGAAGCTGGCACTGGGCTTAATGGCTGCGTTTATCAGGCAGATCACCAAGAGGAAAGCACCAGAGTGAGAACTGGGAGATTTGGATTCTCTCTCCAACCTATCCACAACATTTTCCTGTGATTTGCAGCTTGCCAGTAATATGGTGACAGATGAGATCTTCTAGCTGCAGCTTTTTTAACGTTAACGTGTTATAGTTTCTGCCTTATCTTCACATCTACTGCGGGAAATGACCCGAGGGAGGAGGTTACAGCCCCATAAGATCTGCTGGTGTCTTTCCAGCTGTACCTGTTTCCTACCCTGCTTATACTGTCAAACTGAAGTGGCTGGTGATCACAGCATTTTTTAAACCCCAACCAGCTGTAGCAGTCCTTGACTTTAACCCTAAATTGACGATGAGTGCAGGTATAGCAGAAATGGGACAGAAAAAAATGAATGGACAGGAAACCATAAATATGTACAGTGCCATAAATCTTTCTGTGGGAAAGCCTTGGATATGAGCAAGAGGGTTCTTCATTTCCAAATAAGGCACTGTCCTTTATTTCAAAGAGCTTAATTTACAATTGAGAGCAATGAAGTCCTATTTCAACTGGTTATTTCTGGTCGAGCAAAGGTGTTGGCATTGATTGTCACTGAACTTTAAGAAAATTCTGGTTTGATTTCAGGGAGCTACAGCGAACTGCCTGCTCAACATTGCTCCTAGTTGTGCACTGGCAATCACTCCTGCTCCAGGGTGGAAGGCTGTGTGCAGGCATGAATCTCAGTTTCCACAAGCAACTGACATTTCCACAAGCCCTGAATGCCTGCACAATACACTGAGTACCACCTGTGTCATGGTGGGATTCAATGTAGGATCAGTATTCAACAACGCCAGGCAAAATGAGGGCCCCTCAGGTCATAGACCTTATTTTCTTTCAGTAAGAAAGGCCCTGGCACCTTCTATTTCTTGACTTAAGACACAAAAGTTTGACATAAAACCAGAATCTCAAGGACAGTAAGGTGGNAATGCCTGCACAATACACTGAGTACCACCTGTGCCACAGTGGGGATTCACTGTAGGATCAATATTCAACAACACCAGGCAAAATGAGGGCCCCTCAGGTCATAGACCTTATTTTCTTTCAGTAAGAAAGGCCCTGGCACCTTCTATTTCTTGACTTAAGACACAAAAGTTTGAAATAAAACCAGAATCTCAATGAGAGTAATATGAAAGAAGTGGTACATTGTATTTTTTTTAACTCTGAGAGCTGTGGGGAAAACTGAAAATCTCTGTGGGTGGGTTGGAGGGAGGGGAGATTTAAAAGAAACCTTTAGAATGCAGTAGGATTTCTTAGAATTAACAATGAAACCGTTCACAGCAATGTACTGAGAAGTAACATAGCAAACAGTTGAAATAAAGTTGTTTTCTCTAAAGGTAAGTGTTAGGTGTTTCCAAATAAGTGCAAGTTCCACAAGCTGAACCAGTGATCAATAATACCAAGAAGTAGATTGACTATGTACCTCTTGCTCATAGCTAAGCTTTTTCCCTCAAAAATTTCCACCTGGAACTACATTGTATCAGTCTGTATTGATGCTATTTCTGAGCCCTGGTGGCAAAACCTTCTGTTTTGTAGTCAGCAGAAAGGATGATTCCTATTTCTCTCCACTCCCCCATGTAAGTCATAGATCAATGACAAATAACACATTGAAGTACGGTGCTATATGTACAGATTTTCTTCAGGGTGTTCATCAAAGCTGAGGTCTGTATCCTTACATTCACTTGACTTCACATGCAAATGAAATCTGTGGCTCGAGTGCACAACGGAGAAACTGGAGGGGCTTTCTGCATCAGCTCAGTTCTTTCCTACCCTGCCTCCTGCCTTTCTCAAATCCATCTCTTGTGCATTAAAAAAAGAAATAAATCACTCCTCTTTGCTCAGCTTTACCCCAGTAATTCTCTCTCTTTTGCTTTCCACTCCCCATGTTGCCGAACACCAGACCAGCTGCATCTGTCTGACCAAATGAGTCACCCGGGCAAGATAGTGTGTGGCCACTGAAATGTGAGACTTCTTAGAAGCTTGTGAGATTTGGCTCTCTGACTCACTTCTTTGAGGTCAATAGAACTGTTGGTGCCACAGCTTCATGCAAGCCTGGGTCAAGGGACTGGGCAGGATGCTCTCAGCTCAGATGGATTTCTCTCGGGCAGCATCTAGACTTACCTTCAGCAGCAACATAGAATCATAAAGTGGTTTGTGTCAGAAAGGATATTAAAGATCATGCAGTTCCAATTCCCCTGCCATGGAGGGGTTCACCTGTGCATGCATTGAGGTTCCTGGGCCAAGTTGCTCATTCTAGTGGTGCCCATGATGCAGAAACCTCAGGACCCCTTGGGAAGGCACCTCTTGCACTGCATTGCATGTAGCAGTCAAATCTGAATGCACATCAACAATTCCTTCACACATGAGCTTCTTCCCTGCTCCATGCTGTCATGCTCAGTATGGAAGAGGATGCCTGAGAAACCAATGTGAAATCAAGCCCATGACATCCTTGAAAGCAACATCAGATATAAAACCTACCACTGTAGGTTTGTATAAAGTCTTGGAGTTGGGACCCTCTGTCAGTGGTCAGCAGGTAGCATTGCTGGCATTTGTGTCTGTTTAAGTGCTGACAAGTCTGTGATATTTTTTGAAAACTCTCACGATTAGTGTCTCTTCCATGCTAAGTTATTTCATGTCACTGTGCGAGGGTATCTGCACTCACAGCCTAACGCAAGCAGGTGCTATGTACTCACTCCCCTAGAACTGTCCTCAAAAAGAGAGGATTGTAAGGAAAGGGCTTTGTTTTGAAAAGAACCCCTCTAAAACCTGAGGGAGGAGGTCATGCCAGCTGCTTCGTTGCCTGCTTTCTGCTTTGTTTATATCTCCTTTTATTCTTATATTCTAGCTCAGTCACTGGAGAAGTCAGACCGCACACACCAGCCACGCTTGTTCAGGAGAACCGGTGTGCCGACCCTCGTGCTGTGCCTGCGGTGAAGGTGTTGTGGCTCCCAGCCTGAGCAGAGCCTGCACGCTGCCTGCTGTGCAGCTGCAAATAGGGGGGCTTGCTGTGTGTTGAGTACATACACTGCTGCACAACTTGCCTTTCTTCTTTTCACTCCACACTGTAAACAGTAAGAAGCACTAGCTGGTGAAGAAAAGGAGGGTGAAACATAACTCACAAGCTGGTGTCCATCATGTAGCCTTATCTGCCCTCCAACGCTCATCTTGTAGCTATGTCGTCTTTCATTATTATTTTACTGCTTCATGCCAGCCCTGGCAACAAAAGGAGTTAAGATGTTTCTATGATTCTATGATTATCAGTCAGGTTCATTAACAAGCACGAAGGAAGTGAGAACAGACACGTGACCACAGTTTCGGCAATACTTTCTTGTTCATTGGTGGATGTGCTGCTGAGCCAAATAAATCTTTGAGTTGGGGTTTTCTTAGCAGTTTTGTGGAGAGTGTTCTGATGCTGTTTGTTTTTTGTTAGGTAAATACAAGTAGCATTACTGCAACATCTGCCAACAGAGAGTAAGGATAATGCAGGTGGGTGTGTTGTGTTTATGCTTCAGAATGTGCTCATGTGGCATTTAATAAGTACAAGAGACTTCTGTGGAGTTCAGCAAATGGAAGCCTAGGCCAGTGTTATCCAAGCTGGCTTGAAACTGTCAATAAATAAGTACCTATAACCCTCTGTAGGCACCCCAAAAAGAGGTTTAGTTTTGAGAACAGTTGACTACCTGCTGGTAAGTAGCACAAACATCAAAGACTGTCCAATGAACTGTCTAAAAAGAGATTAGGGTGCCTTGTGTTAGGCCTCCAGGTTTGAAACTTCTGATCTTTAGTCTATTTAAGGGTGGCTGTGGAAATGCTACAGTCTTTAAATTGTCTGATGGCACTTACTGTAATATATATTTCTCTCCTCTATCCAGGTACCTTTGACTCTCATCCACTTGTGAAACAGATGAGAACAACTGAAGGGACAAGGGTATTTTGATTGCCCCATGCAGTCATGTAAGGAGGCCCTTCAGAGGTTTCTGGACAGGCTGGATCGATGGGCTGAGGTCAGCAGGATGAGGTTTAACAAGACCAAGTGCCGAGTCCTGCATTTGGGACATAACAACTCTGTGCAATTCTACAGGCTTGGGGAGAGTGGCTGGAAAGCTGCCTGGCAGAGAGAGACCTGGGGGTGTTGGTCGACAGCAGCTGAACGTGAGCCAGCAGTGTGTCCAGGAGCAAAAGAAAGCCAATGGCATCTTGGCTTGTATGAGAAACAGTGTGGCTAGCAGGACCAGGGAAGTCATCCTTCCCCTGTAGTTGGCAGTGTTGAGGCTGAATGTCAAATATTGTGTTCATTTTTGGACCCCCCATTACAAAAAGGACATCAAGGGGCTGGGGTCTGTCCAGAGAAGAGCAACAAAGCTGCTGAAGGAGCTGGATAACAAGCGTTATGAGGAGCAGCGAGGGAACTGGGATTGTTTAGCCTGGAAAAGAGGAGGCTGAGCAGAGACTTATTGCTTTTTACAGCTACCTAAAAGGAGGTTGTATAGACGTGGGTGTTGGTCTCTTCTCCCAAGTAGCAAGTGATAGGATGAGGGGAATGGCCTCAAGTCATGCCACAGGAGGTTTAGCTTAGGAAAAAATTCTTCACTGAAAGGGTTCTTAGGCACTAGCAGAGACTGCCTAGGGAAGTGGTTGAGTCATCATCCCAGGAGATGTTTAAAGGATGCGTAGGTGAGGTGTCTGGAGATATGATTTAATAGTAGACAGGTGTAGCTGGGCTCAGTGATCTCAAAGGTCTTTTCCAACCAAATAATTCTAAGATTCTATGACTCTATGTTGTAGGAGGCCTAATTATTATGGTGCCTTGTGTAAGTTTTGCCAAACTCAACAGTCCAGCCAATGATAGGTGTCTCTCAAAACTGGAAATGGTTTCTAATGTCTTTTATGTTTCAAGAATATGAGTGAACCCATGAGAATTCCCTGCAATTCCCTCTGTGGGATATAACTTCAGTCATTTTACCATCCCTAAGAGTAAACGGATTCCATAATGAGTTATTCATGATCTCTTCTCAGTCAGTCTGATATCTATATAATCACTTCCTTGAGGCTGCTGTGAGGAGTAAATCAAGTGTCTCACTTCACACTGATTGCTGGAACATCACAGAATTCCTCTGAGATTCTACAAAGCAGAAAAAAAATCAATACAAGACAGAATCTGCCCAGATGAGCTACCCAGTTTTTAGCTCTCAAACTAACTCTCCCCATTGTGCCTCTGAACCCTGATGCTCTTCTTGACTCTGCCTCCTAAAAGTATCTGGACCATACATAATAAATCATGATCAGCCAGAATACAACATGCTGTGCTGCATCACTGTCTGATTGTATCAGCCTGTCCCAGGAGCTTTCTCACTCTTCCCTTTTTACTGCTCTACTACCCTGGGTCATATCTACAGTAAATGTAGAGATTCTAAATAGCTTGGGATAGTACCCAGCTTCCCTGTGAATCATCTTGGGTGCTTTGGGGAGAAGCAAAATTCTTGGAAGACAAGGAATCCATAGAATGGTTTGGGTTGAAGGAATCTTAGAGATCATCCAGTTTCAACCCCCCTGCCTTGGGCAGGGACACTTCCCACTAGGTCAGGTGGCTCAAAGCATCATCCAGGGATGATGCCAGAGGAAAATCTAGGCTCAAAATTCCTTTTGCATTTGATTCAAACCAGTATGAGATGTATACATTGAGGGCAACTGTTAGGTCTTCACTCCAGGACTAGCTCTGGAGATGACCCCATGCAGCCATGATTCAGATAACTCCATGTAGCCCCTCACCTTTGCTTTGGAGGAGATGGAGACTCTGTGTGCACTTAGACGGACTGAGGACCTGCTGTGTCCCTTCCATGTGGCTGAAGTGCATGTTCTTTAATTGGCAGGAGACCCTACAGCATCAGGAAAGACCCATCTCGGAAGCATGCCCAGTACCCAAGACAAATAAGAGAATGTATCTCTGTATACGTCTCATGCAGTCTCATGAGATGTATATAGAGATAAGCAGATGCTCCACATGAAGTCAAAATTTTACATCTTAGCTCCTAGTTTTGCAGAAATTAATCTCAATTACTACTACTCTGACTAGACCAGTGGGGCCAGTGACCTGTGTTCATCGATCTTTACTGCTGAAAACCGAGGCAGCCAGGCTGGACTAGCTAAGAAAAGCACCTCTTCGATTGATCACGTTACAACCGAGGAAAACTGCTGTGTTGCAGATGGGCTGAGGGTTTCCATGAGTCACAGCTCGTATGCTCTGTGCAGGCAGACTCCCCTCCACTCCAGAGCGTAGAGGACAGAGGGAAAAACACCAGGGAATAAATACAATTGTGTTACCAATTTGTCTGGGGAAAACCACCAAGTCTGGGGAAAACCTTTTATGGGATCTACTGAAAAAAAACCAGAAACGCAGACAAAAGCTCTGGCTGAAGGTCCTGTTCCCAGGCTGCACTCAAAGTCTATCACAGCTGCAGCAATTCTGCTGCTACCATGAAAATAGCCCCCCTTGGTTTGTGGTGATAAAAAAAAAGGAGCTAAAAATCAAAAGTCAGGTTGAGGGAGGAGGAAGGGAAACTTAATATAGGTTTGCAAACTTTCCAAACCCCTGTGCACTGCATGCCAGCTCTGCAGCAGGCAGCAGCTCATTGCAGCTGCAGGAAATGCTGCTGCCACAGCCAGTAGCCGTGCAGAGGTCTGCATTCAGCTAAAACCAGTGTGTAGATGTAGAATTTCTTTCCTTATCGCCATACTATCATCCTGGGACTAACCTTGGCTGTGCCACACTCCCTCAGTGCAGTTTTGGAACTGAAGAGTGGACAATGTAAATTTTCCATGGTACCTTTTTCCCCTGCAGGTTCCCCAAACAGGTTAGGGGTAAAGACTTTGTATAAAAGGGCAATTATTCACATGGAAATTAATTCTCATTAAATATGTAAGGCGTAAGCAAGTAAGAAAGGTGCTTTAATCAAAATAACCATTTGTTTTCTCTGAGGCTTTGTTATGAACCTGAGCCAGCAGTGTGCCTAGGTGGCCAAGAAGGCCAATGGCATCCTGGCTTGGATCAGAAACGGTGTGACCAGCAGGTCCAGGAAGGTTATTCTCCCTCTGTACTCAGCACTAGTGAGACTGCTCCTTGAATCCTGTGTGCAGTTCTGGGCCTCTCACCACNGCTGGCCTCTTCTCCCAAGTGACAGGGGACAGGACAAGAGGGAATGACCTCAAGCTCTGCCAGGGGAGATTTAGGCTGGAGATTAGGAGGAAGTTTTTTACGGAAAGTGTCATTAGGCATTGGAATATGCTGCCCAGGGAGGTAGTTGATTCACCTTCCCTGGGGGTGTTTAAGACCCGAGTGCACGAGGTTCTGAGGGACATGGTTTAGTGTTTGTTGGGAACGGTTGGACTCGATGATCCGATGGGTCTCTTCCAACCCAGTGATTCTGTGATTCTGTGAGTAAAATGAAGGGACCAGCAGAGAGCAGAGGGGACAAGGTACTAGGCCCAGGTGGGTGGGAGGGCTGGGAGGAGAGTTCAACCTCCCATCTCAAGGATGAAGGGGTGTTTTCATGGTGCTTGCAGGGGGAAAGGGATTTCTGTGGGTTTAGATAGTAATTTATTTATTAATGATTCATGAGTTCAGTTGTAATATCTGTTTCTTAAGTAGCGTCTTTATCAAACCCATATACTGAAGTTTCACTTTTAGAAAACTTTTCTGTGGCAATACACCGTTTCTTTGCAATTCCCAGCCAGGGTTTAGTAGGGGGTTTATCTCATTTCTTGAGCTAGCCCAGTGGTTGCCTGCTGCGTTAAAAGCCAGTTCTTTAATCTTTTTATTTCAGCCTAGATTATATGGGGCTTTTTTGTCTGCATAACCCCCCATCCCGTTCTCAGAGAGAGCAACACCTCTAAGATGTGATCAGACATTTGGGGTAGAAATGAGTGGTTTGATTCATTTTTTTTTTTAAATCTTAATGCTTTTGAAATGTTTGAGCTCCTCTATCTGCTATTTTAATGCTACATCTGGGTTCAGAGACAGGGGTTTGATACAGAATGGGAGAGGTAGTATGAAATAGGGGTATGAGTTTGTGCAGCAGCCAAGAGCCCCGCTCTTCAGCCTGAGGAAGAAATCTTTGTATTTCAGTGTGAATATTCTACAGACAAAAAGCAAACTAAGGATTTTGGCCTCTAAAAAGGAGAAAAACCCCACATCTTTTCTTTCTACCAGAATTTCTCTTTACCAGTGTAGCCAAAGTTACGAGCCAGGGTAGAGAGTAGCTTGAGTAGGCGGCGAATGAATAGACAGCCCATTCTCTAAAAGATACATTTTATTGAGTACATGCACAACTAGGCAAAGCAAAGCAGTGATGTCCAGGCTCTGAAAACAAGATCTCACCAAACTGTTGGCCAAATATCCTGGGAGTCTTGGGAGCCCAGAGATGGTTGCTGCAAAAGTCCATGTGTGTTCAGCTCCTTCAAGTCCAATGTGATCACAGGGTCTTTCGTTTTGCTCATCTTTTATCACCTTTCCAAAGTCTTTGAGGCTGGTAACACATCTTCAATATTCAGTGGGTGCTTTTCAACACTCAGGCGTATCCTGAGGGACATGGTTTAGTGTTTGATAGGAACGGTTGGACTTGATGATCCAATGGGTCTCTTCCAGCCTGGTGATTCTATGTTTCTATGATTCTATGATTTGTTCCCTTCTCTTTTCTTCAAAGACATTGTCTTTGCTTTCTTTGTACCCTTCTCCTCTGCTTAAGGAGTCTTAAATCACACAAAATCAGCTTCTTCACACAGCATTTGGGGGTGAGAGGTTCAAAGACAAGTTACTTATGCTAACTCTGGTTTTTTTATTGTGAGGATGATCAAATATTGGAACAGGCTTACCCAGAGAGGTTGTAGAGTCTCCATCTTTGGAGATATTCAAAACCCAACTAGATACAGTCCTGGGCAATCTGCTCTAGGTGACCCTGCTTAAGCAGGGAGGCTTGGACTAAATCGTCTCAAGAGGTACCTTCCAACCTCAATCATTCTGTGATTCATGCCAACCACAGGCTGCTTGGCCTGCCCTCCTCTCCTGGATGGCCCTCATAACAGAGGAGGCCATCCCTCACATCAAGGTCTGGTATGGCATGTGTCTCCACCGCTCAACGCCTACTGGGTTGCAGCCAACAGCGGAGCCAAAAGTTCTTCTTGGTGGCAAACACAGAGGCCAACCCAGTCTTGCCCTTGACTATGGAAGGAAGCGCTTGGCCATCCCTAGTTCTTTCACCTGGTTGTGAATGCAGCATTTCACTTGCCTCATCCTGTAACAAGTCACTACCATGGCAAAGCACAAGCAGATTTGCATTAGCAGAACAAATACTACAGGGTGCAGAAGCGTGTTGAAGATGCCAGTGGCTGTGGGGGACCAACCAAAGAAAGCTTCCCACCAGTGGTGTTCTCCCACGCTCTTAATTCGTTCCATTACCTGCTTTATAACTTTTCCATCATGATGTACAGTTATTAGGATCTTTTTAGCCTCTGCCTTAGCATTTTCTAACAGCTGCTGTAAATTCACATGCACTAACATTTCTTTTACAAGCGACAAATCCATACCGATGGGGGTCGGAGTTATACTACGATACAAGGTATAGTTTCTGATTAGTAACTGGCTAGTTAGCATGGGTGGTTTATAAGCAAAATCACAGCCTCTAATAATAGCTACATTGCAAGCACACATATTTGAGTCATTAAACACAGTCTGATTATAAACTTCATTAATTTGCACATATTTGCACGCTGTTCTAAAGCACACACACCCTTTCCCTACGTACACTAATACAGTTTTATTACTGCTCTGGGGACTGATCTCAAAGTGGCACACGCCTTCTTTGGTGTCAAAGCAAACATCACTCGCCTTAAGGGCATCATCTTCGCATATGAATCCCAGCCCCCTTTCCAAAATACAAGCTTCCAAATCGACTGACTGCCATTTCCCATCCAACACCCTCGCCCACATGCGATGGTCCAAGGGATACAGCACAGACCCATTTGCGTTTACCCCCAGGGCCACGATGGGGTAAACCTTTTCAATGCGAGCCTCAGCCACGGTCAGGACATGAGCGATGACTGTGTTGAGGACCTGGTCATGGGTGAAGTTGACAAGCCTCCACCAGGCTTGGAGCTGCCGCTCCTTCTCTGTGGCTGCGTCCCACACAATTTTTCGGATCTCAGTGGGGAGGATGCCATTGTCACCATCTCTCAGGATACCTGCAATGACAGTCTGCACCCACATCTGGGCCTGGATGCAACTAAGAGCAAGAGAGACGTTATTTTGTTCAATGCCCAGCGCTCGCAGCAGCATCTGGTGGTCTTTCTCATTTATTTGTTCCCAGGTGGGCAACACCTCTGACACAAGCCACTGCCCCATCCCGAGGCTGGCCAGGGATGAATTCAAGGGATTGAGGAGGCCCTGCACACCTGAGGTGACAGCTTCCAATTTGTTGGACAAGACCTCAACATTCATGTTGTTGAGGACTCCCAGTCCAGCACCTCCACCTCCCAACACTGTGGCCAGCAAGTCTCTTTTGGCCCGGGTCACCTGGATGGAGCGGCTGTGGAGCCAAGCAAGCCAGCCAGTGTGGAGGGTGGATAGAAAGGGGGTACAGTGCGGTCTGACAGATGAAATATTAACAGTAGACAGAGACAACACCACCTTCTTCAGTGATCGGACAGGTCCAGTCAACAGCTCCTGGACATGATTTCGCTTGACTACATAAGGGCCTATTTTGGAAATAAAAGGGCGCAAAACAGCAATGATGGTAAACTCTTTTTTAAATCCTCTGGGGCCTTCTATCCACCACTTCCCTCCAAGCTCAGGGGACATTTCTATACTCAGATTTCCTCGACACCACACCTGGAGGTTTATGACCAGATGTGGGCAGCGTTCATTATCCTGATTATACCATGAAGCCTCCATGACTAATTCAGAACTATTAAGGATTTTACTCTCACGCAAGCAGTTTACTGGCACGACCCACTTGCGACTGTTAGGAGCAGTGATAGTCACAGTGGTGCCATTGATTTGCATCGGGTCAGTTACGTTCTCTTGGGAGTATTTAATTTCCAATTTTACCTGGTTGCCAACTTCAGCGTATTGGGCTGCATGCCAGGCTAAAAAATGGCACTTTGAGATCCTAACAGCAGCAAAGGAGTGAGTCACGGTGTTAATCTTGAATTTAAAGGACAGCCCCACGGTGTTTTGGGCCCAGAGGCAGACCACAAAGACTGGCTGGACCAAAGTAAAATTGCACCAGCAGTCCAATTTTTCTACAGGACAGATTTTTTTCTGGTTCTTCTTGGTTTTTATTTCAGTTACGGAGATTTGAGTTACCTGCTGGTGAGTGGATCCATTAATTACCCTGCACCCTACTTTTATTTCTTGTCCCACCTTCCCCGACAGCTGCGGGAGTCTGTTTATGTTGTCCCAGCCCCACTCATTTTCCAAGTACACCTCTGTCCCATGCATAACCACTGTTGACAAATTTAAGCCTTTGTTAGGATTTAAACCCATGCTTCCCGTATATTTTATGTGAGCTTGAGACCAGGGCCAATCAGTCCCAAGTTTTGTGTACCTCCTAACCCTGTGCTGGCCTGTGGCCCATGTGTCAAGGTGGCTTTCTAAGCGGGAACTACTAATTTCTGATCTGAGATGCTGATGAGTTGGTTGGAAATGGTGGGTGCTAAGCGCTAGGCACATACCAGAAAGCAAAGCAAATCCTGCAGCCATACATTTCAAAGCATTTTCCTTGCAGCACAAACAGGGCTGGTGATGCCACGAAGTTTGCCCTTCCTGCCGGTCACAGTCGCCTCCCATTTTTCTTTATCTGCAAAACAGAAGCAAGACGGGCTCTCCAGCCCCGTTAATTTCCCTTCCATGCTTTTAACTGTGAAGAATGGAGCCATTTTTCCTGCCTTTTTGCCCCCTTTCTGATTTCTACCTGGTACATGGAGGAGCTGGCCTTGTTCACAACCCTAACAGGCCCCATCCACTGGGATTCCAGCACTTCATTCTTCTCTCTAATCTCCCGATACTTTACCAGGTCCCCTGTGTTCCACTCCATGGGGCGCATCAGTGCTCCCATCTGCTTATCTATCTTGGCAATGCTGATCTTCTGCACCAAGGCGAACTGGTGGTATGTACCCAACAGAGTCCTCAGCAAGTCCTGGACCCACCTGTCTGTTAGGATGCGGGGCTGAAGTGCATCTGGGGGCTCCCCTCTTTGCCACCAGTTTCCCAGCAGCTTCAGGTCTCTTGCAGGAGGCAGCTTTTGGGACGAAGGGACTTGAGATGCTACTGCCCCTCGTAATGCCAGCAGGATCAATGGAAGCCTCTGATCCCAGTCTTTCCTTTGCTGGTTCACGAGCTTCCTCAGTGCTGTCTTCAGTGGCTCACTGGGCCCCTCCACCAAGTTGGGCTTCTGGAAATGCCCTGTGATCTGAAGCTTTTGCTTGATACCCAGGGCTTGGCATACCCCTTTCATGACTTCTCTGATGAAGCGTTGGCCCTGGTCTGAGTCAACCTCCTTTGGGACGCCCCACTGTGAGAAGATGTGCTCTACTAGGATCTTTGCAGTTGTGCTGGGCGTGTTGTTTCGAGCTGGAAACGCTTCCACCCACCTGGTGAAATTGTCACTGATCACCAGGCAGTACCTGTTCCCTTGGGCTGTTTGGGGCAAGGGGCCAATAAACTCCATCTGCAGCTTACTCCATGGCCCAGAAACCCTCTGGTGGCCCAGGAGGGCTTTGGCTGTTTTGGCATCAGTATTGTCAGCTGCGCACGTCAGGCAGTTGCTGACGTACCTCTCAACATCCTCTTTCATTTCAGGCCACCACCCAGCACCCTGCACCCTCATCATGGTCTTGTCTACACCCAAATGCCCCTGCTCATGAGCTAGGGCCACCAGCTCTGTCCGGACCAGTTCAGGCACCACCCAGACTGGAAGCTCTGCCCCCTCCCTCCTTGCCAGGACCAGCCCCGAGATGTCCTTCCACACCTTGCACCCTTTGTACTCCCTGCCCTGTGCTAACTCCCGGATGCTGGGGTCTTGCACCTGCAAGCCCACCAGGTCTACATTTTCCCAGTGTCTGGAAACCACTGACAAGGGGCCATTCTCCGAGGGCTTGCTGGCTTTCCACATCAGCCCTTCCTTAGCAGCTTGCTTGGCTTTGGCATCTGCCTCCTTGTTCCACTTGGCTTCCTCAGTACCCTTCTTGTGGGCCTTGACCTTGATGATCTGTGCCGGGCATGCTCTCTGCTCTGCCAGCCTCGCAAGGTACAGCAGCTTCTTGGCGTAGGTGACAGGCTTGCCATCGGCAGACTGCATGTCCCTCTCCCTCCAGAGTGGCAACCACTCTAGGGCAGCCCGCACCACCCAACCCGAGTCTGAAAATATGGCCAGCGGCTTGTCTGCCGGCGTGTTTTCAAGGGCAGCTGTCACAGCCACCAGCTCAGCAGCTTGGATGGAGTGGGGCAGGCACCTCCCCTTCACTACCTCCCCAGTGCTCCAGTTGACAGCAGCGTAGCCTGTGTACGTCACCCCTCCCTCACTGTAGTTGGACCCGTCTACAAACCACACGATATAGCCTCTGTCCTTGGCTTGTTCCAGGCTGAGGCCACTCTCAAACAGGGGTGCCTGTCGTGGCTTGGGGTCAGCTAGGGAACCCTCTGGTTCCTCCCCATCCTTCTCTCCAGTGATTAGCACCCCATAGGTGCCAGGTGAGAGCTCCCCTGTCACCCCAGGGACCTCCTTGTTGGTCAATGCTAACACCCAGTTAGCCAGCCTGGGGCAGCACAGGGGACCATTGTCCCCTTTCCCCAACAAGAGGTACCTCACTGGGGTACGGGAGGTCCTCAGCAGCACTGGGGCTGACCCCACCAGATATTCCCAGTGCTGCAGGGCCCAGGTCAAAGCTAAAACCTCCCTCTCATAACCAGTGAACTGCTGCTCAGCCGATGTCAGGAGGCGTGAGGCATGGGCAACGGGGAGGAGGTGGGCACCATGCTGCTGGCCCAGAGAGGCCCGCAGCCCCCTGACTGTGCTGCACAGCTGCAGGACATAGGGTCTGTCCCCCTGGGGACGTGCCAGCACAGGGGCTTGCGCTACGCTCTCCTTTAAGGTCTTCACTGCCTCCTCCTGCTCTGGCCCCCATTCCCAAGGGATGTTCTTCTTCAGCAGGTGGCAGAGTGGGGCAGTTTTCTCTGCATAGCCCTCAACAAAATCCCGGGAGAACCTCAGGAGAGCCAGGAAGGACCTGAGAGTGGTAGCATCAGAGGGTGCTGACACCTTCTGTATTAGCTCCACCCTCTGTTTCTCCAGGGAGCACCTACCCTCTCCTAGGGTAACTCCGAGGAAGGAGACCTCCTTCCAGCACAGCTGGGCCTTTGTGGGGCTGATCCTGAAGCCCGTCTTCTGGACAGCCTCCAGCACCTCTCCCAACACCTCCAGGTTCTCCTCCTTTGTCCGAGTGTGGATGAGGATATCACCAGCACAGGACAGCACTCTGTCCCGGTGGCTGAGCTTCTCCCACATCCTCACCACGTACATGTGGCAGATGGCAGGGCCATTGTGGAAGCCTGGGGGGACTCTAGCAAAGACAAACTGCCGCCCTCGAAGGGTGAAGGCAAACTTGTGCCAGGAGTCGGGATGCAAGGAGATGGCAAATGATGGGCTAGTCAGGCTGAGCACCGAGAACCACTTGGATCCCCGAGAGATGGCCTCCATGATGTCTGGATACCTGGCCACTGCAGAGGTCCGCAGTGGAGTGACACTGTTCAGGGCACTAAAATCGACTGCCAGCCTCCACGTTTTCCCATCAGCTTTCCTCAGGGGCCACACCGCAGCATTGCTGGTGCTCTGCTGCTCCACCAGCACCCCCTGCTCCAGCAATGTTTTAACTGTGTCCCACAAGCTGTCCTCAGCCTCAGCTGGGTACCGGGGCTGTGGCTGAGGAGGGGGATCTGGCCCTTTGACTGTCACAACAGCATCAATCTGCCCGCAATCCAGCTTGTTCCTTGCCCAGACCTGGGGGAAATGCTCTGTGACCTGTGTCACTCGGGGGTTCCATTTGGGGTGGACCAGGAGTTCAGGGGCTTTCACTGACATCACCCTGTGGCTTGCCGGAATGATGGACACATTGCTCTGGGGGCAGTGTAGCAGTGCTTGGTTTGCCAAGTCCACCACCACCCCCATGTTTGTCAGCACGGAAATGGCTAAAATTCCCAGCTTTCCCTTCATTTCCATTTTCCCAAATTTTTCAGACCCTTTGACAGTCCCAATTTCAAAGGATATGGGCCCTGTGAATGGCACTGAGGATTTTTGGCCATTCGACCCTGTCAATTCAATAATTTCACGGGTTTGGAAGAGCCCGGCTTCGCCAGGGGCCATATTCAAAATTGAATAAGTGGCACCAGTATCAATTAACATCACTTGTCCAAGCACCCCTCCTCCAATAGTTATATCAACTATCAGGCGCCCCCACAAATCGGTCTTAATCGGTGCCACAAAAAGGGGCGTTGCAGGTGCCTGGCAGCCCTATTGCTGAGCTTTAGACCCCGGGTCAATGGGGTTGGAGCTGCTGTGCTTTTTGGCCTCGTGCAAGACCAGTTTTTCAAAAAGCTCCGAGTCCGGCAAGCCATCAATATCCTCCTGCTTCTCGTATTTTATCAAGCGCTTCCTCACCTCAGCCCGCCAAGGGCTGGACTTCTGAAACCTCATCCCTTGCTGGTTCTCCTTCCCCAAACCACCCTTGCCATCGGGATCTTTTCGGTGGTCTCCTTGCATTTTTCTCATCCCTGCATTTTGGTAGGGCATGGCTGAGTTTTTCCCTTTCTTCCCCCCCACCATGTATCCCGGGAACGCCTGCTTTTGCAGCTCAAAATTCTGCGTCAGGATCTTCTCCAGCTCTGACAGTGGCTTTCTGGCCGCATCCCCACCAGCAATCACCCGCAAAGGAGGGGTCAGCCCTACAACCAGCGGCTCCTTGAATTCGGGCCTGTCAAAATCAAGGGGGGAGTCCTTTGAGCCAGGCAGCCCAGCCATCTGGTAGAGCATCTTCTTACGGTTAACATAAGCATCTGGCCTCTCCTCTGGATTTTGCTTCTCCTGGTGGAATAGCACTAAGGGGTTGACCTCTGGGAAGAACACCTTTAGCACAGCTGAGAGGATGTCCCCGATGTCCTGGACATTGCCCATCTGCACATCCCCTGGCAGGGCTGCAAAATCATCTGGTTTCATGCACTTTCTCACTACATCTATCAGGTCACTCACTGAGTTGCTGTTCTGGCACCTGGGCAGCCGCTGGGCCCTGGACAGCCAGTTGACTGCTGTCTCCTTTGTCAATGGCCCCAGCATCTTTCCCATTGTCTTGAGCTGTTCAGGGGTAAGCCAGAGCATAGCTCTGTTGGTGTCTATGGCCTGGAGCGGACTGTGGGCAGCAGTCTCATCAGGGGGGCTCTTTTTAACTTTGGAAGTCTCCACCTCCCCTCCTTGCAGGTGGTTCATCTCCTCCCGCAGAGGAGCATATGGGGACGGCCTGGTGGGGCCGTTGGCACCCCACACATCATCCTCATAGTCGTAGTGGGGTGGGTGCGGGTCCAGGGAATCCTCCCCCTCACCGTTCCCAAAACGGCTCCTTTTGCCTTGGATGGCAGCCACGATGCCCCTTGACACCCCCAGCTCCGCCTGCAGCTCCTGGATTTTGGCATGGCACACCTTGTGATCAGGGCCACTGCCCCGGTCCCGCTGGACGTCCTGCAGGACAGCCCGCACGGCACTCTGTGCATCATGGGTCTCCCCGATCCACTTGCCAACCTCCTTCTCCAGCTCCTCTGTTTTCAGCTTCTCGTAGCCCAGCTTGCTCTCCAGCCGGGTGATCTCCACTGCGCTCCGCAGAGAGTCCCCGCACAAACCCTGCACCTCTGCTCGCAGGTTGTCCACCTGCATTTTAAGCTCGGACTTGGTCTGCTCCAGCGTCTGCACATTGTCAAGAGCATCCTTGAGCAATTTGGACAACTCCCTACCCACCATCAACAAACCCTGCAAAGCCGCTCGCTTCTTGCACTTATTTGTGGGTTTGGGCTTTTTGGTCTCCTCTGACCAGCTCTCCCACTGCTGGCACAGCTGCTGATATGCATCTGGACCCTGGAAAGACCCTGGGGACCAAATTGGGGGGAGACACTTCTGGAGCACATATTGTTCCAGCTTCCAGTTGCTAACGATATCGGTCATCATGGTGAGGGGAATGAGATCTGTGGTGACTCTTTCAGGACAGAGCTACCATAACACCAGCACTACCAACCCACCCCCAGAGGAAGGCTGCAACCCCACGACCTGCCCCTTCAAAAATCACTCCCTGTGGGGATGTTGAACCTGGGAGCAAGGGATGGGAAAGGTCAGGGCCGGTGGCCGCGGCCGAGCAGGCAGCCACGGGCGACCCACCGGTTCCTGGAGGTGGGAGAGGGGAGGGAGAGGAAGGGGCAAAGTGAAGCAGAGGAATAGTAGTACCCCAATAATAAGATCTCACCAATCCTTGGCTGGATGTCCTGGCAGTCCTGGGGATCCGGAGAGAGTCACTGCGGAGCTCTGGCGGATTCAGCACCTTTAAGGTCAAGGCGCTTCTGAGGGCTAACCCCGGTGGCTTTTTATTGCCCTGGCAGGTCGTTGTTTGGGACTGATAACACCTCTGTTTACTTTCTCGGTGTCTTTTCTCCTGCAGGTGCTGCATCCCTCCTCCTGCCTTCCCAAGGACAATTCCCTTATCTTCAGTTCTGATTAGGGAGGCTGTAATCACATGGGAAGAACTGCTTTGTTCCTTATCTGGTTTGGGGGGGGCCAGGATTAGCTGGAACTCAGTCTAACCTCTGTTTGCACCAAGTGTCCTGAAGAGGGAGAGCTGGAGCCTCTTCCTTTAGCATCCATCCTCCCAAAGTGCCCCAAAGGCCTCCTCACTTGCTGCAGACACTGTTAACACCTGGGTTTTAGGGGGACCTTACCATTGGGGCTCACACCTGATACCTGTAACACACACAGTCCCCCCCAAACTCCCCCTCCAACCCTCCAAGCACAAATTGCTTGGGGGGGGGGGGGGGGAGAAGAAATAGCTGGAAAAAATCATACAATTTGTAGTTCAGATTCATTTTGGCTTCTAGACTTCAAAAGCAGCATTTTTCCATGCCACAAACCAGCCTGCCACACGCTGGTGTTTACCTTGGGGGTACCCCACAGTGTGTCAGGAGCTTTGGCTGTGATATTGTGTCAGTTGAATTACAGCTGTAATTCTGCACCTACAAAGGAAAATGAGATCCATCAACCTCATCCTATGAGTCACGTCTTATCTTGGAGCAGTTTAGAAAAGAAAACTCGACCCTGTTGGGGGGTTTTTTCTGCCATTATACTAAGAAAAATGTAGTATTCATCTTACTCCATGAGAATGCTATCAGTTTAATCACTGCTTTTACCCCTAATGAAATACTCCAGAAGCTACACCCTTCATTGGAATAAAATGATTACACACAAATATAAAAAGCAAAAAGTGTTCACCCGTGACTGCTTGAGCCCTGGGGAGTTTCCATCCAGCAGCCCGCTATCCCCAGTGGGCCATTATTTCCATGTCCTGGCCTTGTTTAACCATTGCCTATCCCAAAAGTCAGCCCTTGTATCCCACAAATCACAGAGAGGATGGATTTTTCCTATATTTTATGGCAACTGTCTCTCCAGCTGGCATTTACAGCCCAGCTGCAATTACCTCTGTTGCAGCAGTAAGAAACTGGGCCAAGTGCTGGGTTCTGCACTTGGCCAAAACAACCCAAAGCAACTTTACAGTCTTGGTGAAGAGTGGCTGAAAAGCTGCCTGGCAGAAAAGGGTCTGGCGACGCTGTTTGACAGCGGCTGAACATGAGCCAGCAGCATGTCCAGGTGGCCAAGAAAGCCAACAGCATCCTGGCCAGTGTCAGAAACAGTGTGGTCAGCAGGAGTTGGGAAGTAGTGATCGTCCCCCTGTATTTGTCATTAGTGAAGCCTCATTTCAAATATTATATTTAGTTTTGGGCCCCTCAGTGATTCTGTGATTCTGTGTTCAGAGAAGGGCAACAAAGCTGGTGAAAAGTCTGGAGCACCAGTGCTATGAGGAGTGGCTGAGGGAACTGGGGTTGTTAAGCCTGTAGAAGAGGAGACTGAAGGGAGATCTTATCACTGCCTGACACGACCTGAAAGGAGATTGTAGAGAGGAGGGTGCTGGTCTCTTCTCCTGTTTAACAAGTGGTAGGGCAAAAGGAAATCTCCTCAAGTTGTGCCAGGGGAGTCCTAGATTGGATACCAGGAAAAATATTTTGACCAAAACAGTGGTAAAGCACTGGCAGAGGCTGCCCAAGGAAGTGGTGGAGTCACTATCCTTGGAGGTGTTCAAAAAGAGTGTAGATGTGGCACTTTGGGACATGATTTAGTAGCCACAGTGGTGGTTGGATGATCTCCATCTGGGCTGGATGATCTCAGAGGTTTTTTCCCAACTTTAATGATTCTATGGGAGTTTAGCAGAAATGAAACTGCAGACAGGTCCTGCTTCTTGTTTGTAAAACCTTTTATTCTACCCCAATGCTTTGTTCTAACCCCCCAAAAGCAAATACTTGGCTGTAAGAAACCCATCACAGAGAGAAAATTAGAAGTTGGAAATGTAATAGAGCTGGTGAAAGCACAGGGGATTCATGTCAGTGTGGTGAGGTGCACAGGGTGTGGGCTGAGAAAAGAAGAGGAGATGTTTCCCCTGGCATGGGCAAGGAGGAGACCCACAGGGTGAGCACTGAGATGGGGCAGTGAGGTGGGATGGTTGTCTTTCATTTCAGAAAGAAAGAATAAAATCCCTTTAGAAATTGTGCAGCTGAAAAACACAAGTACATCGAAATTCAGTGATTCCCCTGCATCTTGCCCCGGCTGTGAGCCAAGCGCTCGTGATTAGGAGCTGCTGTACACCAGCAAGGTCACCAACAGATCTTGCTTGTGTTAAGAGATCAGTTCAACTCATATCCCTTTTTCCTCCCCTACTTTCTTCCCAGGACAGCAGCCCCAAACAATGTTGGGATGTTGTAAACAGCAGGTGCTCTCCTGCACGTTCCCACAATGTTTTTAGTTTTCTTAGTGACAGGCTGCCAGACAAAGGCATCCTACCTCCAAAATGTTATCTTGTTAGAACAACATTCAGTCCTGAGAACATCTCAGACGCCAGCAAACAGCTCAGTTGCGTATAAGCAGCAGCTTCTAAAAAAATTAAAAGTTAATCCCTGTTCCAGCACACACACAATGCTTTTATGTTGCACATATTCTACCAATATTTGTCTTTCTTTCCACAGGAGATAGCCTATAGGTAAAAGTGCTGCAGTGAAGCGTCTCTAAAGCTGCTATAATGGCCTAGAAAATCCTCCCAAGCCAAAATATCTCTTTAGACAACCCAGTACACCTGCTTAGACAACCCTCACCAGCCTTGAAGAAGCCCAGTGTAACAGTCCCTATGTCCAAGGTTGTAACAATGACAAAAGCCACCCTGGAAGTACTTCGATCTTGTCCAGGAGGCCAGAAAATGCTCCTGGTGACAGCAGCAGCGAGGAAAAGGGGACGTAGCTATGGAATTGAGCTCAGTTCACCAACATCACCGTGGGGAAAAAGGGGAAATTCTCTCTCATACTAAGCAACTCCCTGTAAAAACATGTGCCTACACTGAGTTCTGGAGAGGTACCAGTCTGGGAGTGAGGAGAAAATCATGCAGGACATAAGGAGAGGAGAAGTAAGGGTTGCTGCACTCTGTGTTGGGAGCTCAGTGCTGAAAACAGGCCCTTAAAACACTGGAATATATTTGAAATAACTGGAATTAGTTTCTCGTGCCAAGAAAGAGTTAAGAAGTGATTCAACCCACCCTAAATTTTAGCAGCTGGGCCCTTCCTGGCAAGGCTTTTGATGGTTAGCAACCCGCTTCAAGCAGGAAATTATTTTAACCAGAAATGGGGAGGAGATGCGTTAACAGCAGTTTGGAAAAATCTGGTGCAAAATGGACCCCAAAACTGCACTGCTTGAGGCGCAAAATTGTTTTTCTTATTCATCTGTCAACTCAAAACCTGGGCAAGGTTTCTCATTGCCCCCACATGAGCCCCGATCAGGGAAAGCCCTATCAGCAGAGAATCATCCCTGAGGAGCTGCTGAGGCTTTGTAAGGACCAAGAGTATCTGCACAAGTTGGGCATAAGACAAAACTGAACCTCACCTTGGTAGCTAAATAAATAAATTTAATAAATTATTTATATTTTGTCCCCATTATGGCATTACTGAAGGCTGCTGACACCAGTTCACCCCTGTCATTTCACTCTCCAAATCCTAAAGCCCAAGCGCTTCAAATCTCTTCCTGCCGAAAGCATTTCAAAGCTTTTCTGATATTTTATCTATCGTTCAATTATTTCTGCATATGAGTCACACAGTGTCACAGCTATCAAAGCAACAAGGTGGGGAGCCCCAGCAGAATTTCCTTATTTTTGTGGTTTTTCAGCCACTAAATTTGTTTGAGGTTTCTTGCTCTTGGCTTCAAAGTTTTCTGTGATGCCTCGCACTTCTGCTTCATGGCAAGGTAGTTCGACATTCAGCTTTTTCCAGGCCCAGAGAAAAACTCCTCCTGATAAAGAAAACAACCACAAGGCTCAAAGTGCATCTTCTCTTTATTTTGGATGGGTTTTCATTTCAACGGAGGAGAAATCACCCAAAATTCATCCTTCCCTTCTTTTATTTTTAAAGCCAAATTCTTGCATTTGTCATTTTTTAATTGTATGGAGCTAGATTAAAAGAAGGAATTAAAACTAGGTGATGAAATATGAAGAAATTATAATTCAAAATCAATTAAGTTTCTTTTTTTTTTCCTAAAGGGGAGTCTGGGGGATTCTGTGCAGCACTGGGGACGCGTGTGTGGCTGACACACACCTGGTTTAGAGGCTCAGCACAGAAGCTGTGGGGCTGAAGCTCCAGGCGCTGCCGCAGCAGATGCTTTTTGGCAGCTGTTAGTGAGACATCAGCGCTGAGACGGTGAAGAACCTCCTGAGGAGAAGCCAGCCCTTACTGCCAAGAGGTGACTGCACGTGGAAGAGGGGAACCAGCACAAAATCCCTTCATCGTTTACTCCACTGCCATGGCCCAGCTGTGGCTCCATCTCTGCATCTGCCTCCAGATCCTAGGTAAGAGGGACACGTCTCTTAAGGGTTGAGGGCACAAAAAAAAACCAGCCTGTTCTCCACTCCAGAACATGGGATACATTGCAGAGCATTGGGATGATGGAAATTTAAATATAGAGGTATAGAATAGATCTACAGGACATAGATATCTATCCCTGCTCAACTTCTTACAGTGCCATTAATAACATGATTTAGCTTCACGTCAACCCCGAAGTGGTCAGACAGTTGGATTAGATGATCATCATAGGTCCATTCCAAAGGACATAGTCTAGTCTAGTCTATTTATAGTCAATATATAATGATACAGACCTCTCAGAGTTCGGTTTTATGCTCTTAGTGCAGATCGACTTTGGGAAGCTGCTGGTGGAGACATTAAAGTACGACTTGTCTCCGTTGCCTGTGTAATGCAAAGATGATAAATATCCCATCAAATTTCCTTCTAAATCTATCCAAGGACTGAATGTTTCCCAAGGGCCACAGCTAGAACTGGTGTGTTATAAAACCAAGCTGCCTTCTACTTATTGCAAACAGGTTGCAGGAGGTCTGGGTTGAATATACACATTTATGTCGCAGCAAAGTGACAGGATTACACTTTACAGGACAAATTGTGCCGCCAGTCCTTAGATGGAAATACTGGGAGTGTGAAACACCCATTAAATGTACGTATTAGGGTGATAGCTCAAGTTAGCCCCCAAGATGTTGCCCAATGCAGATCAACAGCCGGGCAGCATCCTCACCCGAAGCTAGCGGGACTGCAAGGTGTTTAGTTTACAGCATGTGATAGTTATCCAGTCATGGCACAACATGGTTGATCTGGCAGAAAACAGCCATAGGGACTTTACTGATGCCTACATCAAGGCAATACTACCCTATGGATCTATATGGTGGGGTACCATCTGAGAAAAGCCCAATAAAGTGGAGTTTGTTCTGCACATGCAAAGGGAAAAGGGACAGTTTTCAAGCTGCTGCAGGCTGATCTGGCCAAGCATGTGGAAAAAAACTGTCCTATCCTGATTCCCCATAGTCCCCTGTGGGACTGTACACCAGGAAAGGGAACAGGAACGTTTGGGTGGATGAAGGTGCATCAAAGAATGAGCTTTTCTGCTCTTACTCCTTCACAGCTAACCATGCTGGAGCTTGACCACTGACTCAGAACCAAAATGATCTTAAAGATCTTTTCCAACATAAATGATTCCGTGATTTTGTGAGCTGAGCATTTTCCAGGGTTTCTTCTCATCCCTTCTGATTCGTCTGATATGTTTCCAACAGCTCGAGGAAAAGATTTTCATGTGGGGTTAAGTTTCCCCCCATCCAGCAGAGCTGGACCTCAGTGCAGCCAAGGGCACCCTGAAGTCATCATGCCCCACAGCCACATGCGTTTCACCTACTGCAGATACACACAGGTGTTTGCCAGAGCAAAGTTTGGGAGGATTACATTCCAAAACCTGAAAATTATGTATCTTAGTAACAAGGAGACTTTTATAGTGTCACAGTGCCTGAGAGTGTCATGAAACTGTGTCTGCTGTGCAGTGCCTGAATTTTGCGATTGCGGTATTAGAGCTGAATCCTGCTCATCTCTGCAGTGCCCTGACAGCAATGGGGTCATCAATATGGGGATGGATGAAGTCTCTGGACCTGTTTCAGTCAGCAGAGCCCTCTCCTCTGCTTGTGATCACTGGGAATATAGGGGACACTGGGATGGATGGTTTCAGGGGTTCTTGTGATTCAAACCTCTTCTCACATTACTGGCTTTGCAAGGCTGCATGAGGCTGTTTGCAACAATTACTGTAAGCAGCTTTGGGATTTTGAAGGAATAGGGACATTTTAAGTTAAAAAAAAATAAAAGCCAAAAAATATGTTTTGTTGAGCTTTTTGCACAGCTGCAAAACACGCCTGGGAAACAGCCGGGGGAAGCGAGAGCGTCCTTATCTTCCGAGGGCTGTTTTTCACTTGGTCTCAGAGTATCAGCAGCTTTGTAGGACTGTTTGCTGAACAGAAAGGATCACAAGTCACCTGTTTTCTTTTTCACAAGGACAAATCCTCCCTTACAGGCAGACACCGCTCACATCTGCCCAGGCCAAACACGACTCAGAAAATTTCCACAAGAGCTACCTAGTCCAAACAGGACTATTCAATGCCAAACCAAAGCTTTCAACTCCACCGCTGCCGCTTAATCCCTGTCCTTTCACAGACTTCAAAATTCAGACAAAAATAATACCAAATTGGTTCATTTTGAGATGTTTTGCAAAGTGGTTTAGTCTTTTTCTGCATCTGAGATGAAATCTGAAGTTTATTTGTGTTTTTTCTGTTAGAACAAAAAATCTGGAAAATAAGTTAAGAGGCTCAATAAAAATCTGTTGAGAGAGAGGTGAAGCCTCCCTGAAAAAATGAGAAAGAAAAGAAGGGAAGGAGAGGGGTGTCCCACAGGAGCATGCAGCAACACCATTCCCTGCATGTACAGACCGAAGGCCACCCTTAAAATCTTGCCTCCATCCCTCTCCTTGCCACTAGGCTTATTCTTTAGATGAGTAGTTGCAGGGACAACTCTATTCATATAACTAGGCTTGAGCTGGGTAACCTAAAAAGCCTTTGAGGAAATACACAAGCATCCTGATAACGATACTCCAGCTTCTTGCTCGCATGGTCCCCTGGTCTGTGACTACTTAATCTTATTAAGGCCACAAAGGAAATCTGTACTTAGCATGAAAGAAAAATGATGAAACAAAAATAATGACTGTGTATTCCTGTCTCCTTTTTTAAAAGGTTTCTGTACAAATCTATTTTTATCCCAGAATCCAGAGAATATATTAGCCCAAACTAATGATAAAGCAGAAATCTTCTGTGAGCTGAAGAGGGAGTACACTGGTGTGTACTGGTACCGCTGGAGCCGGAAGAGGCAAGATTTTGAGTTCTTGGTGTTTTCCAACTCACTGGGCAAAGCCACCTATGGCGTGAACATCAGCCAGGACAAGTTTACTGTCCTTGGGACAAGATCATACACCTCCTGCAGCCTGCGCATCTGGAACCTCCATGCCTCAGACAACGGCACCTATTACTGCACTGTCTCCCAGTCCTCCCAGCTACTCCTGGGCAGCGGGACCCGACTCAGTGTGGGTAAGTATCACTTCTGTAGCTCCAAAGCGTGCCACCAGCCAGTTGTGATAAGGTCACCTAGATAAAGGGTCATGTATGTTGGTAAGATCCTTCCCAATGCTGAGACATTGGAGATCTGGAGTTTTCCTGATAAGACCTGTGAGACCTGATAAGTTAGAAAATACAGAAAACAGCTTACTGCAGGTGAGCTGCATGTGACAGTCATTTTACCTCCAGCAATTGCTCTGCTGCGGTCATTCCTTGAACACCACACTGGTCCTGGCATCTTATGATTTTCACTGGAAGACACTCAGTCCCCAGTATTGCCATGCCCTGTGTTGTCCTTGTTCCCCATGGTACCTTGGATGAGAGGCTGGATAGATGCCCTGCTCAGCTCCCAGGTCCTTCCATGCCCCATTTATTCCTTACCCTTCCTTCAAGTGCAAGAGCAGCATCAAGACCAGAGGACATCAACCCTTGCATTGCTGGGGTGGGTTTGCAGGTTTTAAGCCTGGGATTCACATAAAGAATTGAAATGGGATTTATTCCTGAAAACTCACAGCCCATCATCACTGGGGAATTTGAGCCAGAAGCCAGAGCTGTCTGTGGGTGGTATTGGAGGAGGGATGCTTTACAAACCCTGGGTCATACGGCAGCTCTTTTCAGCCCATTTTCCCTCGACCACAGAGCAGGAGATGATGTAGAAACACTACTGTTTGAAGTGCTATTCAGCCATTTTTTTGCAGGATTTCAGGGAGACAAATAAGTAATTTAACCAAGATGCAGCTATGGATGATGTCTTGAAATCATCCCAAGTGTTCCAATCTTTCTGTTTTCTTTTGAAAATATGCCTTGCACTGGGGCTGGCTGAGAAATCGGATTCTTGCCAGCACAAAGAAAAGCTGGTTTAAGATAAGGGAGAACTGTTACTTATCAAGTGGACACATATCTATGTACGAAAGAAAACATGAAAAACAGGGTTGAAATTCAGCATGATTGAGGACGCTCTGATGTAAAACTAAACACCAGCAGGTGTCTGGGAGGACATAGGCTTTCCTGGGTATTTTCTTTTTTCCTTTAGTACACATGATAAAACAAATTGTATTTAAGTTCCTTTTCTTTTTGTAGATTATAAAGTAAGGCAGCAGTTGTGCAGATAAATCCCAGGCACCTAATGTCTCACCTTTCCACGTAAAATAATGATGATTTCTGTAAGAATTTCAGTCTTGGGTAGAAGCAGAAAAAGTATTTTTGAATCATGCAAAACTTTGAATCAGTGGAGCTTGAGCAGTCAAATGTACAGCTATTTAATGACATCACCGGGATATTTCCATGACCAATCTTACAGAGAGATAAATGCACTCCATTGTAATTCAGATACAATATAATACATNCAACATCCTTCTTGTGGTGAGGGGCCCAGAACTGCACACAGGATTCAAGGAGCCGTCTCACCAGTGCCGAGTACAGAGGGAGGATAACCTCCCTGTCATTGTCCCAGAAAAAAAAATATCATATTTTGAGGAACGATTAAAGCAATCTGAATATGGAAAATACCTTAAAACCTCCCAGTGCTGCTGCAGTCTCCTGCTCCCTATGATTTTGTGCAATGCTGATGAGGTGATGCCTGGAAGTAAATGTAGCTTAAGAAAGTTTCCTTTCTCTCTGCCTTAACCTTCTGCCTTTGTTTGCCTGGTACATTGTTTTATCAATGATTTTACAAGCTCTTTGCAACTCCTATGGCCACCAAGAGCTTCAGGTCAGGGTCCCAGCCCCTCTGGATAACCCAGCCCTTTACAGGGCTCCCTGGATGGGGCTAGATGTAAAAGTCAAAATTTCCAGGTCTTCTTGTCTGCCATTTGAGATCTCTACTGTGCTCAGTGCCATATTGACCATCCTCTTCTCCTTCCTACCCACCAGTTGATGTTTTGCCTCCGCCTCCAAAGGCCACTCAGGAACCACTCTCCAAAAAGCCCAGGAAGCCCCCAACCAAAAGAAAAGCTGCTGGCAAGAAAGGTACAGTACTGGACTGGCTCAGGCTGCCCTGAAAAACGGGTTTTCTGAGCCCATGGGGGTCTCCAAGGAACAATCTGCGTTTCTCCTGGGGTGGGATGATATTGCAGATATAGGCATCTGGGTCCACTTAGACCCACCACTCTGCATGGACCTGCCCCCTGCCTTTAGGAGCAATCCTCTGGGATATACAAGTGTTTGGAGGCCAGGCTGTATTTCCATTTAGCTCTGCCTAAGCCCTAGTGTCGCTTGGGTGTGCAGTCTCTGAGGCTGCAGCTTCATACTAGTGAATTCCTATGCCAGAGAGGACAGCATGAAAAAGATTAGCATGGCTTATAGCCATGTTCCCTGCAATGTCTTCAGGGTGTAATGCATCCTCCGAGGGATACCCCATGGTCACGGTCATGTCCTCCCCATCCTTCATCCCTGAAAGCTGCTGAGGCAGGATGATGCCAGGTGCTGAGCTGGGAGATGACTCCTCACCGTGTTCCCTCCTGCTCTCCAGGTGCCTGCAACCCCCTCATCTGGGTCCCCCTGGCCACCAGTGTCCTGGTCCTCCTGCTGAGCCTGATCCCTACCGCCTACCGCTTCCACCGTAAGCATCTCACGAGTTCTGGGGGATGATGAGGGCTGTCAAACTTTATGACAGCCCAGAAGCAGGATAGGGACTTAGGAGGAGGCCCAGGGAATGACAGACATCATTCTCTCCTCAGGTCTACGACGGAGGCTCTGGCTTCGCATCCACAGGCAGTAAAACCTACCAGATCTTCCTACCTTGCGTGGGCATGGAGAGGCCCCGGAATCGTCCCTGCACAGTGCTGAGCCCTGCCTGGATGGGACCTGAGAATGAAGTTACGTGGGACAAGCATGGACTTTCCTGCAACAGACCACAAATTGAACATCTTTCCTTCACACAACAGCTGGCAACTGGACCAGGCTGGATCCTGCAGCAAGCTGAGATATTCTCAAAGGACCCTGAGGAGGGTGAACACTGTGGGGCTGGTGTACCAAGGGGATTCACAAGGGCTGGAAAGGTGCTCCGAGGGCTTCTTGGCTTTCCTCTCTGACTGCCCTTCAGTCATTGCAAAGATGCTTTTAGTTTGCTCCTGCTCAACTTGGTTGGTAAGACTTTGCTAACAAACACTCTGGGAGCAACCAGACACCAGCAGGAGCAGGTCACTGCAGAGCTGTCAAGGCCATGTACATTCATTAGAAAGAGAATAATATATCGCTCAACTGTTTTGCTCTGCAGGCTGATGTCTTGTGGCCGTGCTCAGTGTAGGACACGGCTCTGGGACATGCAAGGAGCCACAGTCACTGCCCAAGCAACAGTGAAAGCAGAAGAACCGCTCCAGGGGGAGTAAGGCTGAGAGAAGTTCTTCTCCCCCCAGGAGAATGCAAACAGGCAGGAGTGGGAGAGGAAAGCCAGGGAGAGTGATGGACCCAAGGCCAAACACCTGGCACAGCCTGAAGGCAAACATCACCTCTGGGAGCAAAGAGAGGAGACCGGGGGCTGGCCATGAGCCCAGAGCACCACACAGCAGGCAAAAACTGCCCTGAGCAATCCCAGAGGGTGCTCAGCCCTGACAAATGTCTGCACATGCTGAGTCCTAAGTGGCATGTGCTGAGCCCTGAGAAATACCTGTGTGTGCTGATCACTAAGTGATGCTCCTGTGTGCTGAGCCCCAAGCAACAACTGTGTGTGCTGAGCCTTAAATTGTGCTCACATGTTCTGAGCCCCAAGCAGTGTATCGTGTATGCTGAGCCCCTAGTAATGTTTGTGTGCACTGAACCTTAAGTGATGCTCATGCGTTCTACGCCCTTAGCAATGAACTGTGTACTGAGTCCCGAGGAATGCCAGAAGCAGGGTAGGTTTCCCCAGGGATGTTCGCAAGGTTTAGTCCCTGCCTGAACCTGCAAGGCAGACACAGGACTGGAAATTTGACATGGGACTGGAAATTCAGTGTCTTACTCAGCTCAGGCAGTGGGTGCTTGCCCTCAGATGCATCCACAGCACCACATCTCTGCTGAGGCTGTACCAGGGCAGTGAGGGCAAGGGGAAGGTGGTGCAGACACCTCCTGTCCCCAGCACGGTGGGGAATACCAGCAGCTACTTTTACTGCTGGGGGAGCAGCAAGGTTCTTCAGTAGTGGACATTGTCCTTAGAGCTGTTTATATGCCAAGGGTTGATGATCTACAGTCCACAGGGTTGGGGCAAACTAACCATGGCAATGGCACAGCATCATCCCTCTGGCCGTATCTTTCCCCATCCCAAGCAGAGGGAGCTGTTGCTCCTTACTTTCACACAGATTTTTTCCAGAAGAATTGGTCTCAAACTTGGCACACGTCTCTCCTTGCAAAGGGTATTTCCCCTAAATGACTCAGTAATAAAGCTGATACTGGACCACACCGAGACGGCTTTCCCAGGCTGTGATGCTCACCCAGGCTCTCAAGCCACCCAGCTGATGGCTCCAGGGATCTCCGACCCCAGAGCTCATCCCACCAGGGATGCTGTGGGGAAGGGAGCAAACAGAGGAGACCAGGGGCCAGCCCTGAGCCCAGGGCACCACACAGCCAGCAAAAACTGCCCTGAGCAGTCCTACTGTCCTACATATTGTGGGTGTCCTTAAAGCTGCTCCCATGCCAAGGGCTGATGTGCCAGTGTCCAAAGGGCAAACGCAGATGCAGGAGGAGGATGTGTGAGTGTACAGCAAGGCAGTGGCACAGCATCATCTGACCCCAGAGCTCATGCCACCAGGGATGATGTGGGGAAGGGTCCCTGAGCATCTCTGCTTCCAACACATCATACCAGCAGCTTATTTTAATGCTCAGGCCATCCCAACAGTGTCCTCCCTTGCTAAAACCACACAAGATGGCAACATCTTGCCTTGACAGACTTCAGCCACCAGATTAACTCGACTCAAATAATTCCCATTCAAACAATGGGGATTTACACCTCGGTTCTCTGCCTGTAAAGGAATAATTTTAACAGGCAGCAAAGGATTTGATCAGATCCTGAATTTCCCAATTTGATTTTGTTCTTCCATGGTCAATTGGAAAGTAAACTCCCCCCCCCCAAAAAAAAAAAAAAAAAAAACAAAACCCCAACCTGAACATGATCTGCATGCAATGAAAACAGGAAAGGACAGCAACAGTCAAGGATGTTTTGTGTTCTGTTGAAAGACAGGTTTGGGCAGTTTAACAATGGAAATTATGGGAAAATTGCAGCAGTAATTCCTATAACCACCAACAGGGTGATTTAAAACCGTAAACCTCAGAGAGATTTTAGTGGGAGGTTTCACAACTCTGACAGCCATTGGGGAAAACATCTTGTTTCATTGATTTTTTTTTTCCCAGAGCATATGTAAGAAAGAAATGGAAGCACTAATAAAAAAGATCCTTTAATCCCCTGATATCCAAAGTTTCTTCGATTTTCTCCCCTACCTCATCACTGTTCTGAG
>WAAB01009239.1:2002-61753 GCA_013389865.1 Piaya cayana | reverse complement strand
AGGGGGGAAGGCGGGGGTGGGAGGAACGGGGGGAAGAGCGAGGGAAGGCCGAGGCCGAGGCAGCCGGTCCGGCCCCGCGGAAGCCCGGTGGGCGCTCACCCACGGCCCAGCCCCGGCACGTAGCCCAGGGGCGCGGGCATGCCCAGGAACGGCTTCTTCTTCTTGTTCATGGCGCTGGGGCCGGTGGCGAGGCGAGGGAGCAACCGGAGCGGAGAGAGGCGACAAAGAGCGGCGGTGGCGGCGGAAGCGGAAGTGGAAACGAGAGCGGGTGTGGGAGGAGCGAGAGGCACTTCCGGTCCTGGCGTAGAGCAGCGCGCCCCCGCACGGCGGGAGGAGCAGGGGCACCACCGGCATTGCACACACCTCTACGGGGATTGCACACACACCTGCACAGGCATTGCACACACACCTGTACAGGCATTGCACACACCTCTGCACGAGCATTGCACACACACCTGTACGGGGATTACACACACCTGTGTGGGCATTGCACACACCTTCACGGGGATTGCACACACCTGCACAGGCATTACACACACCTCTGCACGGGGATTGCACACACCTTCACGGACATTGCACACACACCTGCACGGGCATTGCACACATCTGCACGGATATTGCACATGCATTGCACACGCATGCATGCATACATTGGTATTGCACACACATGTACGCAGACGTCTCGCACACCTGCATGGATGTTGCACATACATGTGCATCAAAATTGCACAGACATTGCGTGGATGTTGCACACACATTTTACGGACACTGCACACATGTTGCACACGCACATGCGTGGATCGTGCACAGACATTGCCTGGATATCTGCACAGGCATCTACCCTGCCACACAAACACCCTTGGGTGCTCCAGCCCCTCACCAACCATCTCCCTTCTAATTTTCCTCCAATAACCAAAAAAACCTTCACCAATGCACACCGTGCCCGGCACGAAGCCTGTGCTGGCGTTCAACAGCTGGGATCTTTTTGCTGGTTAATTACCAAGCCCAACCCTCTCCTTCTGCATCTGTAATTAACGGAGCAGATGGTTCTTGTAGAGCCAGCGGTGCCTGGGTCTGGTGGACCTGTGCCTGCAGTGGAGTCTGCTGCAACGGGGTTGGGGGGGAAAAGGGGAGGAGGAGAATGTGGATGATAAGGATGGGGATTAGGTGGGGCTGATGAGGATGAAGTGGGAATGATGGGGATGATGAGGATGGGGATGAGGGAGATGAAGTGGGGATGAGGGAGATGAAGTGGGGATGGTGAGGATGGGGATGGTGAGAGTGAGGATGTGGATGATGATGAGGAGGATTAAGTGGGGATGATAAGGATGGGGATGAGGTGGGGGTGATAAGGGTTGGGATGAGTTGGGGATGATGGGGATGAGGTGGGGATGGTGGGGATGAAATGAGGATTAAATGGGGGTGAAGTGAGGATGTGGATGATGAAGATGAGGATGATAAAGATGGGGAGGACGTGGGGATGATGGGGATGAGGTGGGGATGGTGGGGATGAAATGAGGATTAAATGGGGGTGAAGTGAGGATGTGGATGGTGAAGATGAGGATGATGAAGATGGGGATGATAAAGATGGGGAGGAAGTGGGGATGATGGGGATGAAGTGGAGATGATGGGGATAAAGTGAGGATGATGGGGATGGAGATGATGAGGATGCCCTTGTGATTCATGACCCCGAGCCCCTGCCAAGGGACAGGGACCCTTTAGTTCTCCATTACTGCTGGCCATGGATCTTGGGGTCACCTGAAGGCTTTGCAGATGGTAGGTGCAAATCCTTGTCCCTTGGGAGGGGCTCAGGGTCACAGATCACAAGGGCAAGGGGGAGCGAGAGGGGTACAAAGGGCCTGGGGTTGGTTTGGGGTCTGCCCCCATCCCACAGCCCCCTCCTAGCACCCAGTCCTGCCTCAGGCTCCAGTCCCTGCCAGGTTTCCGCACTCCAAACCTTACAGCAGAACCCAGCTGTGGAAAGACAAACAGCCCCATTTTGCATGCTAATGGCAACCCAGCCCCAGCCGCTTCCCATCAGGCTATTTTTGGGTTTTGACGGAGAAAAAAATAATCACTTTTGCCAAATAGTTGGGGTGATGGAGTGGGGGAGGGAAGGAGGAAGGGAAGGAGGCTGCAGCATCCACATCTCTGGATGTGAGGAGCAAACGATGCCCTGGAGGGAGGGCAAAGCCCAGGGGAGTATCCCCAGTTCCAGGGAGGGGTGCGAGACGCCCCAAGAAATGATGAACCACCCACACAGACCTCCACGTTGGCACTGGGCATCTTATCACCTTTGATGACATAAATAATAAGTAAATAAACCCCCAGAGCCACCACCGACAGCCACTGTCGGTCATTCCTTGCTTCTGGGCGCCCTGAATTCCCTCACTTCTGCTTTAGGGCTTTTTGAGGTTAAGAAAAGCAAAGCTGGGCAGGAGATGCTGCGCACGTCGGCACATAATGGCTCACAAAGGCTTGAAAGTGGAAAATAATCACTTAAATGGGAGTGTGAGGCCAAGCTCATTTACTGCGGATCCCATTGGGGTCCAGGCAGCTCCGGATCTGGCCCCAATCCCAGCGAAGAGAAGTCCAACCATGGCCAGGGCGGCTGCAGAGGGGTCACTGCAGCCCCCTCGCTCGCACAAAGCTGCCTCTGTGTCCCCAGGGAGGGCAGAGGCGGCGGCAGCTTCTCCCAGGACAACGGGAAAACAAACGCTGGGGCTGTCCCAGAGCTGGACATCAATGGTTTTAAACACCACACAGCCCAGCAAGAACGCAGTTTCAGGGCTGGATCACTCCAGAGCCCCGTTCTCTGCTATCTACCTGCAAAATTCCTGTCTCGGGAGCAGAATCCCAGCCCCACACCAGCATCACCTGCCTGTGAGCCAGTGCTCGTGGGGGTCCCCAGGGCTGTGCCAGGTCCTCAGTTGAGCCCCGACAGATAAAAGGGACCAGCTTTGGCCACCATAACCCCAGGTACGTTTGCACCTGGTGCTCGCTGGGTGGAGATGCCTTTGCTTTGAGCTTCCAAATGGGATGATTACTTGGATTTCAGATGTGGAAGCATGAGAAAAGACTAAAACAGGGGCTTCTTTTTAATCCCAATTGGCTCAGCTGCTAAATTAACACTTTTGGAGCCTGTTCTCACTTGATTATCACCCCGTGCCATGAAATCCTCTGAAGACAGGATGTCCTAGTTAGTGAAATCAACTCGGCATTAGGTAAATATACTTCCTGAAATTTTAATTAGTCCCGTGCAACGACGCGGAGGGGCCTGGAGGATGCATCTGCAGCATCTGCTCCCCTCCGTGCACCGAGCCGAGCACCAACGCTCAGCAGGGAGCCTCACTGGAGCTGCAGCAGGCAGATGCCAAGCTCCCACCGCAGCTGCGAGAGAGCAAGGTGCCTTTGAATGCCTCCCCCGAAGCCCTCTTAGATCTCAGAGACAATTAGCAGAGCCAGCTAAAGGGTCTTCTGCACGGAGCTCACACTTTTGGCAATCGCAAGAGCGGAGCTGGCATCAGCCAGAGGTTTGCTGAGAATAATCCCCATGCGGGAGAACGCTCAAGGGCGCAAGTTGCCTGCCAGCAGCATGCTAATGATGCTCCCCAAACGGCGTTCGTTAAAATCGCCTTTTAATAAAGGGATGTCTGGAGTGAAGAGCTCTTGGAGATGGACCAACAATTCCCAAAGTGCTCGGTGATTTGGGCAGGTGGATGAGGAGGGTGTAGAGGGTCCTTGTGGTCCTGCTTACCACCTCACTATGCTGGAGCCTGGTCCTGGCCCATCTCCGAGGGATCAGCCATCAGCAAATCTACCCGAGTCCCTGCTGCCCACAGTCTCTGTCGCCCCAGAGAAACAGGCTTGGGTTTATGGGGCTTTTGCTTGTTCCTGCCACTCAAGGCATTGCAAGCTGTGAACGTGGCAGGGTGAGGAGCAGAGGTCAAGGTGATAGTGAAGGTGAAGGTGGTGGTGGTGGTGATGGTGAAGATGATGATGGTGGCAAAGGTAAAGTTGAAAGTGAAGATGAAGGCGGTAATAAAAGTGATAGTGAAGGTGAAGGTGGTGGTAACTATGATAGTGGGGGTGATGGTGAAGGTGGTGGTAAATGTGATAGTGAAGATGATCATGAAGGTGAGGATGAAGGTGAAGGCCTGCTAAGCATCCTCCAAAGCACCAGGGCTCCCGGTGGTTTCCCAGTTCAGTTATTTCCCACCACTTCTGCTCTCTCCATCTGCTCTGTGCTCCCATCCACAGCTCCTTCCTTAAAAACTGGTGTCACTGCCCCATCCCATTCCCTGGATCCAAGGGGATATGCATTCAACAGCCTGATTTCCCCTACAGCAATGGGATGAAAAGCCTTGGAGAGGACCAGCTAACCCATCCCACTGCCCCGGCAAGACCACCTCTCCCTGCACCCTGAGAAACACAAGCGAGGGTGACAACAGAACCCAGACCACTGGGACGCACGCACAGTTTCAGGCCAGGCATTCCCTAACTGTTGAATCCCTGATTTTGCAGCCTGGGTGTGCGACTGGTTTCCTCAGCCCACACCAGCACACAGCGGCAATCAGAGCACGGCAAATCAATTCAAACCAAGCTGCGCCTTGCGACGTAAATAAGAAATCGGATTCTGTACGCAGCTGAATACAGCAAGCGAGCCCTGAAATCGGGCTTGAAGGAAACACAGGACTTCAGGCTCCTAAGACGTAGCAGAGCTGTGGTGTGGAAATTATCTCACTGATGCTGGGTTGCTGCTGGATGCTGGAACGTTTGGCTTGGATGAACAATTTCCATTTGTGCCCATTCTGGGCAGTGAAATAACTACTGCAGCGCTGGGCTGGTGGCACTGCCTGGCCCCATCCATGGTGGGGACCGAGGGATCCGAGATGATCAGGCTTCAGTTACCTTACGGAGAGCAGATGGAACTGGATAAAATTATTTTGACCCCAACGAATTCCAGAGCCAGACACAGGACTCCAGGTGGGATTTTACCAGAGCAGAGCAGAGAGGCAGAATCCCTTTCCTTGCCGTGTTTCCTGGAAGAACCGAAATATTGCTTTGACTCCTTTATCCTCGCTGTGAAATGATTCGGAAGCTGTGAAATGTGAATCACGCCACCTCTCCGTGCCCTTGCAGATGATGGCGTCGCACGTGTCCTCTCATTGGATTAAGTTGCAAATTCACAATTTCATTTTTGGAAACAATATTAAAAACCCCTTTGTGCTGAGAGAAAGGAGGCGACCTCGGCTGCACTCCCAAATAATTACAGCCTGCTTGGAAATAACGATGACGAGCCAAAAGGCAATTAGAAAGAGATCTCTAAAAACCTCCAAATGAAGGAGCTTCCATGGTCTGAAGCCTCCTGGGTGTCCCAGGGAGCAAAGAACAGGGAGCAATGCCTCAGATGTCCTCTGCCAGTAAATCATCGTCCTTGGGAAGGTGTGGATCTTGTGGTTTGAGCGGCGAAAGGAAACCGCAGGCACCAACTGGGCTTCAGCACCACCTGACGCAACCCACCCCGCAGCTGTGAGGTTTGGGGCTTTGTTCTCAGCATGAAAGTAAATTCTTCCCAGGAAGAAATTTCCATAACACTAAATATTTCCAGCCGAGCCGAGCGCCATCCATCACCCGGCACCAGGCAGGAGGCTCCAGGCGTGAAGCTGCTTTCTATTCTGCCTTCCTGCAAGTGCCTTAATAAACTCGTTTGAAACTCTGCACAAAATAATCAGGGTGGAGGAGGCAGGGGAGGAGCGGGTGGTAAAACATTCGGCTTGTGAGCACCCAGCCCATGGGACTGTGGGGAAGGGGAGCTCCTCGACACCAAACCACATCCGCACCCCCAGCTCCATGCCCAGATGCCACAGGAGGCTTTGGGAAGGTGATATTCTGATAAGGACGGAGCATCCAAATACCACCTCCCAAACCACCGAGGGCTGGTGCGGTTCCTCCTCCCTTGCTGGGTGCTCCCTTTTCCTGCTGACAAGCAGTTTTCCTTAACGAGCAGACAAGCAAAGCAACAGAGAAATTAGCCTCTTCTCTCTTTAGACAAATAACTTCCGTTGGAAGGCTTTTCATCTTCTCCCTCTCATCCTCCCAGGATGCTGGGCGGAAAACTGATGTTTAATTTCTTCCTTTATTCCCTATAAAATGAACGTGCTGAATCATCCCATCCTCACACCCTCTCTGGAGGCTGGTGGAGGGCCAGGATGGGGTTGGTGCTCTCCTTACCCAAATCCATATATATGTGGGGAGGAAACCCGTAGGTCTGGGGCTCGCTGGAGACGGTGTCCCTGGCTCATCCCCTTCCCACTATCACAGTACATAGGGAAAGGGACCTTGTCTAGAGCTCTGAGCTTCCCAGGCTGTATTCCTGTTTGAGATCAATGCACAGGCTCTCCTCCCCTGTTATTTAATTCCTCTTTAACTGCAGAAGATCCTCTATCTGACATTAAATGACCCAAAATCCAAGACAGAGTCACTGGGTCTGGTTGAGATGATCCGGCTTGAGAGGGATTGTGTTGATAACCCAAGAAATGATGCTGGACGCTGTAATAGGTGAGTGCGGTTGGAGTGAGAAGCAGGCGCAGGAAGGCATGGAGCAACACCACCTCCTCAACCCTCCCCAGGCAGCCCCAAGGCTCAGGATTTTTCTCAAAAGCCTTTGGAATTCCAGCTGGATGAGCAGCCTGGGCTTACCCGGGTACCCAGACCGCACCACCGCATCACCATACACCAGAAGGATGCACGGCTGGCACTGGACCTGTGTGCAAATGGTGAGGAGGGAACAAATTCCTTCTCCCAGACACATGAAACCTTTCCTGGAGGAGCGCAATTACTACCAGAAAAATCAGGGAAAGCAAAGGCTGGAATCAGTGCAGCGTTTATTTTAAATAACAGCTTGGCATAATCCACACGCATTTTTCAAGCGACATTAGCCTTTTCCTGCCAAAGCCCATCTTTAACCATATTTCTCTTGGAAGGTTCCTGCCACAGCCTGAAAGCTCCGTGTGTAGACAGAGACTGAGGGAGAACAGGGAATTTCAGAGTAATGGGAAATAGGTTCTTGCTTTATTTGATGGAGTCAGATGCCTGCAGTGAGCAGCAGTGCCCAGCCCTGCTCTCTTGCAGCAGGAGGAGGAGGAATGCTCACACCGGGGCTGGGGAGCAATGTTTTAGGAGCAGGCTGTATGCACGGTTTGCGCCCCATGTCCCTGCTCCTGGTGTGATATTGTGATTGTCTCACCAGGCGCAGCAACCCCGGCTGGGTGACAGCATGGATCTGAGCCTGTGTCCTCCGCACTGAGCTTAAGAAGGGGCTTGAGCCCCATCCAGATCAGCTCCTGAGAGAGCATCCAACATTTTTGAAAGCTCATATTGATTTGGAGAGATAAATTATTTAATTTTCACAAGTGCTGCACACACACGCACGGCTGCATAGGCTGGATGTGAGCGGGTTTTATGCTGTAGATACACCAGCGCCATCCACAGCTGCTCAGCCCCGGCACGGGGCCACATGGGGTCAAGATTACCCGTAGCACCTTCCCAGGCAGGGATGATGCCCGGGGAGGGATAAAAGGATGGTGCCTGGGCAAGGATGTGGGTATGATGCATGTNGCAGGGGTGATCTCCAGGCAGGGATGCAGGGATGGTGCCCAGGCAGGGATGAAAGGATGATGGCTGGGCAGTCTCTGTGCAGGGATGCAAGGATGATGCTCAGGCAGGGATGATGCCCAGGCAGGGATGCAGGGATGATGCCCGGGCAGGGATGATCCCCAGGCAGGGATGATGCCCGTGCAGGGATGCGGTGACGGTGCCAGGCAGGGTCCACCGGGGACGCGGGGATGCTCGACACCCTCGGGGGGGCGGCGGCGGCGGCGGGCGGAGCCCCGGGGGTGTCGGCGATCGGCGCCGCCCCCAGCGCGGGCACCGAGCGGGCGGGCCGGCAGTGCCCGGTGCCGGCGGCCCCGCCGAGCCCAGGATGAGCTGCGGGCAGCACAAGGACATGGAAGGTACCGGGCAGGGCAGGGGGGGATCAGGTGCGCGGCGGGACGCGCCGCCCCCAGCCCAGACGCGGCGGCAGCTGCCTCTCCATCCCCTCTCCGGTGCTGCCCTTTCCATCCCGGTGTCTGCTTCTCCATCCCCTCCCCGGTGCTGCCCCTCCATCCCGGTATCTGCCTCTCCTTCCATCCCCGGTNTGCTCAGACAGGGATGAAGGAATGATGCCTGGGCAAGGATGCAGGGGATGATGCCCGGGCAGGGGTGATCTCCAGGCAGGGATGCAGGGATGGTGCCCAGGCAGGGATGAAAGGATGATGGCTGGGCAGTCTCTGTGCAGGGATGCAAGGATGATGCTCAGGCAGGGATGATGCCCAGGCAGGGATGCAGGGATGATGCCCGGGCAGGGATGATCCCCAGGCAGGGATGATGCCCGTGCAGGGATGCGGTGACGGTGCCAGGCAGGGTCCACCGGGGACGCGGGGATGCTCGACACCCTCGGGGGGGCGGCGGCGGCGGCGGGCGGAGCCCCGGGGGTGTCGGCGATCGGCGCCGCCCCCAGCGCGGGCACCGAGCGGGCGGGCCGGCAGTGCCCGGTGCCGGCGGCCCCGCCGAGCCCAGGATGAGCTGCGGGCAGCACAAGGACATGGAAGGTACCGGGCAGGGCAGGGGGGGATCAGGTGCGCGGCGGGACGCGCCGCCCCCAGCCCAGACGCGGCGGCAACTGCCTCTCCATCCCCTCTCCGGTGCTGCCCTTTCCATCCCGGTGTCTGCTTCTCCATCCCCTCCCCTGTGCTGCCCCTCCATCCCGGTATCTGCCTCTCCTTCCATCCCCGGTGCTGCCCCCTCCATCCTGAGGGTCTTCTCTCCATCCACCCCCCCAGTACTACCCCCTCCATCCCTGGATTTGCCTGCCCGGCATCTCCCGATGCTGTCCCTTCCACGCTGTGGGTCTTCTCTCCATCCTCTCTCCGGTGCTGTTCCCTCCATCCCGGTGTCTGCCTCTCCTTCCATCCCCTGGTGCTGTCCCCTCCATCCCGGGGATCTGCCCACCATCACCTCTCTGTTGTTTCCCCCTCCATCCCCGTGTCTGCCTCTCCTTCCATCCCCCGGTACTGCTCCCTCCGTGTCAAGGGTTTGTCCTTCATCCCAAGGTTCTGCTCCCTCCATCCCACAGCATTCTCCCTCCCTTCATCCCAAGGTTCTGCTCCCTCCATCCCACAACATTCTCCCTCCCTTCATCCCAAGGTTCTGCTCCCTCCATCCCACAGCATTACCCCTCCCTTCATCCCAAGGTTCTGCTCCCTCCATCCCGCAGCATTCTCCCTTCACCCCAGGATTCTGCCTCTCCACACCTCCCTTGGCTGCCATCAACATCCCCTCGTGGGTCTGTCCCCGTTCCCTGCCCCTCGTGTGATGGGGCACCAGTAAAATGGACTGGGAAATGTGGCTGGAGCAAGGAGTTGTGGGTGTGAGGTGGGGGGAGGTAGGGCTGGAGCAGGAAGAGCATGTTGGGGTGGAAGGGGGCTCTCTGCAGTCAGGGGATTCCTTTGTGGGCTCCAGGATAGGGCCTTGAGTAGCCAGATCTAATGGGAGGTGTCCCTGCGAGCAGCAGGGAGCTTGGAATTAGATGATCTTTACGGTCCCTTCCAACCCAAACCATTCTATGGCTCTGCCCGGTGCCTGCTCAAGGTCCTGCCTGCTGCCCTCACCGCACGCTCTTGAGTGTCTGGCCACCAGCCTGAGCTTCACCCCTGCACAGGGCTCCCATCTCATGTCTGCAGAGCAGAGAATTCAGAGGGAAACACTGGGCCTGGGCCAGGTACCCCCCAGGAGAACCTAGAGGGGCTTGAGAGCATGTCAGTCCTCTCTGAATGCAGCCTTATCCTCCTTGGAACCAGCAGGTCTTCAGAAATGGTTCAGGGCAGGATCTGGTCCACAAGGACCTTCTATCAGTACAGTTTCAATGATTACGTGCATTGGGGGTCCCAGAGAGCATCGCTGTCTCCCCAGGGGCTCTGCCCTGCACCAGGGTGAAGCCATGTGGGAGGGTCAGAGGGTACCCAGGCAATGGCAATGCCAGCCAGGCTCGCAGCTTGTGCAGAAGCCACTGGAAGTGAGATGAGTCCCTTGCAAAGCTGCTCCGTGAGCAGGGTGGGTTCCCCATCCTAGGAGTCCCTAGGGACATCTGGTGTCATCCACCCTTCACCCGCCTGCAGGAAAACAAGATGGACAATCTCTGTGAATCCTGCTCCAACTGGAGGCAAACCTTCTGCCCCATTTGGTGCTAAAAGTCTCTTTCCCTCCCAGCCATCGGGAGCCGGGCAAACCAACAAAGGGATTTCGTTCCTTGGGAAGCTTGTTCCTGGCTTCTCCCAGGGCCCGGCGTTAATCCCCGGAAGCCTGGCTGACCCCAGGAAGCTTGGCTGCCCTCCACGGCAGCTGCCTGCAGACACGTCCCCGGCAGGAATCATAGAATCATTAGGGTTGGAAAAGCCCCCTAAGCTCATCCAGTCCAACCAGCCCAGTTCCACTATGCCGGCTAAACCATGTCCCAAAGTGCCACCTCTACATGCATTTCGAACCCCTCCAGGGAAAGGAGGGCAGGCCTGTGGGATGCCCAAGCGTGTATCGGTGTCAGACACAAGGATGTCACTGGGAAGTGCTGGAAGAGGAGGAAGCTGGACGCGGGCAGTGTTGCCTGCCCAGGTGCTGGGCTCTCCTCTCCACGCTCTCTGCCTGCCCCTCTTGCAACCTACCTGTCTGCTGGCTCTTCCTAGGGGCAGGTCCTGGACACCTGTGGGCAGGCAGCATCCTCACAAAGACAAGGGGAACTGTTTCCAGCTGAAAGAGGGGAGGTTGAGGTGAGATCTTAGGAAAAAATGTTTTGCTGTGAGGGTGGTGAGGCACTGGAATGGGTTGCCCAGAGCAGTGGTGGCTGCCCCATCCCTGGAGGTGTTCAAGGTTGGATGGGGCGTGGAGCCCCTGATGCAGTGGGACGTGTCGCTGCCCACGGCAGGGAGTTGGAATGGGATGGGCTTTGAGATTCCTTTCAACGCAAACCATTCTGTGATTGCATGAAAGTCAGCTCAAAGTCAGTGTGCTGATAGCAATCAGTCCGTGCCCACCTTGGGACCAGCCTGGGTGTGCTTTAACCAGCACACGCTGCCACCTCCTGCCCCAGCTCTCCATCCTTGGAAGGTTCCCTGTCCCTCTCCACAACAGTGACTGCTGCTGCTGCTCTGAACCTCGCCAGCACTCACGTTTCACCAGCCATAAAAGTGTCTGGAGAAGGAAAGGGAGCGGCAGCGTGCTGGGCGAGGGGAGGGAGCGGTGTCTGTCCCTGCTGCTGCTGCACACCCTGACCCACCACCCAGGACAGAGGGCTGCCGGTCCCCCTCTGGTGACCCAGCCTGTCCTGCATGGCTGGAGAGATAGTTTAAAGAGCCATTGAGACAAAACAAGCCAGTGGCAGTTCCCCAGGCAGTGGGATTTTCATCACCTGGGTCTGCCAGACAAGGCACAGGGACCGCAGGACCCAGAAAGGCAGGAGCACAGTGGACATTTGGGCACCAGTGCTGAGCTCTTCCCTCTCTGCTCCAGTTCAGGTTCAACGAGCCCAAAGGCTCCTGCAGCCCCATTTCAAGGTGCCATTCTGTATGCTCAGCGCAGCATTTGCTCGCTGACCCACGCTGTTGGGTGCAGGACCCCAAACCCAATCCTGCCTGGTGAGGATACTTGCCCCCATGCTCCCTCTTTCCTTTATCCGATGCCTTCCGCACCCCAAATGCCCCAAGCCACTGGTGACCCGGTGCTGCCGCGCACGATCGTGCAACATCTTCACTCAGCCCCAGGGTGCTTTGATGCTCAACGGGTCCGGCATCCCCCACGCAGCCCCCCGCACTTCCCATGCATCCCAGTGCCAGCTGGCCCTGCTGTGGGATTAGGCAGGAGCACGTGAGGAAAACCCTGAGCATCTCTCCGGATCAAACGCCCACAGGACAGTCAGGAGGGGGGTCTCATCCTCCACCCCCACCTTGCACAAGGCTGCCTGGGGGCTGCCCGGCACCGGAGCTGGAGCGAGCGCGCAGCCACCGTTCATTGGCAGCAGGAGGGAGGCGATCAGGGAAATCAGTCAGGTGTGGACGAGGTATGAGGGGAGGCAGGGATGGAACCGCGCTCGTGACAGCTGGTGCTGAGCGCTCGCGCGCATCCCTCCTCCCGCCAAGATGCAGCAGGGTTGGCCATCCCTCTGCTGCGTCTCCACCATCCGCAGCTCGCAGGGACCACCCGAGTCAGGTGAGGGGGGCTGCAGGGCATGGCTGGGGGCTGCAGGGTGTGATGGGCTGCAGGGCAGGACATGGGGGGGCTGTACGACATGGCCGGGGGGCTGCAGGGCAGGATTCAAGGGCTGCAGGGCCGGTGGCATGGGGGGAAGATGCTGCATGTGCATCCCTAAAGAGCTTTGGCTCAGCAGAGAAAGTGCAAAGGGGGTGGATGGTGGCTGGGTGCTCGTTGCGTTGCTGTGGCTGCGTGTGTGCAGGGCAAGGGCAGGATAGCAGAGCCTGTGTCAGAGGCCAGCCCTGTGTGGAGCCAGCCCAGGGGCTGCCCTGCCATGGGGCTCCTTCTCTTGCTCTGTAACGCTCCCACGTGTCTTGTCTCAGCACCCCTTTCCTCACCCTCACCGGCTGCTGCTAGATGATGAAAGTTGAGAGCTGAGGGCTGGGCTGCAGAGGAGCTGATGTTGGAGCTGTCAGAGGCTCTGGGACGGCAGCTGCCTGCCCCAACGGGAGTGGTGCCACCAGTGTTGCCAGCCCTGCCTTTCTTCTTGGCTTGTTTTTCCATCTTTGCTCCCTCTCTCCTATCTCCTCTTGCTCCAGCTCTCTCACCCCCAGCTGGGGGAGACCGTTTGCTGGGGGAGCCGAGATGCTCATTCTGCTGCTGGTGACAGATGCTCTCTGGTGCCCTGTCCTGGTGATGGTCAGAGCCCCATTCCCCAGTGTTCCCTAACTGAGCCTTTCTGCAGCGAGTCCTGGCACAGCTGAAGGACACAGCTCTGGCATCAGCCCCTCCGGACCAACTGGATCTATATCTGCCCCCAGGGCCCAGTGGGCTGGGCAGTTTTCAGCTCCACCTCAGCAGCTGGGACCCTCAGCCCACCTTTGCATCGTTATTGCAACCCAAATACCCTCAGCTTGCTAAAACATAAGGGCTGAGGGGCAAAATTCCTCACTGTGGGTAAATGGCTCTTTGTGGTCGCTGTTGATGGGCTGGCACGTGTTCAACCATCACTTGGGTGCGCAGGTGTGTGCACCTGCAGGGCAGCAGCAATCCCCAAGCAGCCAAAGTCTGTGGTGGAGCGGACCAACCCACATCTCTTTCTCCATCAGGCTGCTCTTGGTGGGGTTTGTCTCCTCCACATCCCTCGGTGGTGGTAGTTTGATGCCAGCCTGGTCCACAGGAGGTGGCTCTTGCCCTTTGCCCCCTCCCGGTGTCTCACAGGGATGAGCTGGAGGTTACAACCATGTGGGGAAGATCAGCTGCGGGTCCCCACGTCTGCTTGGCGGGCGAGTGTCAAAACAATCGTCGCTCGCGAGGGGTTTGTGTGGGCAAACATCTTGTCGGTGCCTGCCGGTTCCCAGCACCAGCTGGCGGGTTTGTGGGCTGATGGGTTTTCTCCCTGGCAATGGGAAGGGAAGCAGAAGGGGGGGAGGTTTTGGCAGTGTGGGCTACTCAGCAGGTCCTGTGGGGTAGAAGAGGTGGGTTTGGGTGGAGGGGGCTTCATAGCTGTCTCTTACCCCCAGCTTTCATCCACAGCCACAGCTGCTCACTTCAGCTTCTGCCGCAGCCTCCTGGAGCACACGGTCTCAGCCGAAAACCTCAACTACCGCCGGCAGAGGAACCCGGGCAGCAGCCTCACCTGGCACGATGGCCGGAGCCAGCGGCCTGACGGCGGCCGGCCAGTCAAGCTCCTGCGGCAACCGGGCACTGAGGGCTCCCAGGTACCTGCCAGGCTCCTCCTCACCTCCCAGCCACCCCAGGGCTGCCCAGGGGAACATGGCTCCTGAGATCCCCCACTGTCCCACTGATTCCCTGCAGGAGCATCTCTGCTTTCTCTGTGGGATCAGGCCTTCAGATCCCATTTTGCTGAAAGCCTTCTTGATTGTTGNCTCCCAGGTACCTGCCAGGCTCCTCCTCACCTCCCAGCCACCCCAGGGCTGCCCAGGGGAACATGGCTCCTGAGATCCCCCACTGTCCCACTGATTCCCTGCAGGAGCATCTCTGCTTTCTCTGTGGGATCAGGCCTTCAGATCCCATTTTGCTGAAAGCCTTCTTGATTGTTGGGCATTTAATTATAGCAATATTTTTATAAATATAATAATTTATTGATAATATAATAAATCATCAGGCTGGGAGTTGTGCTGGGGTGAGCTCTGTGCATCACCTCTGCTCCACACCTGGAGTCTGGACTGAACATATTTTTGCCTGAACTGAATTCCTTATAATGCCTTAAAATCACTGAGTGTTTGGGAATGTCTCTTAGCCAGGTTTGGGCCATTGTCCTCCTAGAACTCTGAAGTTATTGGACATAAGAGGCTGTGAGCTGAAGGTTTTCAGCCATTCGCCTGCTGCTCTGCCTCTGCACAGCCACGGGAAGGAGCATCTTCCCAACGTGCGGCTCCTGGTGCTTCCTAACCCTTTCATATCAGCTTGGGAACCGCATTCAGAGGCAGCACAACCACATCCAGCTGGTGAACGCTGGAAAGAAAAATGGGAAATAGAACTGCCCAGCTTCCAGCTTCTGCCATGGAAGTGGTTTTGCATCTTTAGGGGCTGGCTTGGCATTGGAGGGGAGCAGGGTCCCTGCAGGAACAGGTACAGTTGCACCGTCACATACGATGCTCACAGGGGCATCAGCCCCAGGGGTGCGGTGTCCCCTGTCCTGGTGGCACTGTCCTCATCACCCCTCCAGGTGCCCCGATGGCCCTTTTGCTCTCACACCGCTGTGCAAAGCCTGAGGACACTGTTTCACGCACAGTGCTGACTGCACAGGGACACAACATCTCCTCTGCGGGTGCCAGCTGCGTCCACCATGACTCTCCCTCATCTACCTCCATGTGCCTCCCAGAGGGATTGGAGGGAGTAGAAAAGCTTTAATTTTGCTGTAAGCAAGGAAAAATGCCCAAGAGAATGGAGGTGATGTGGTTGTGAAGTGATTGCGGCTCCCAGGGGACGGCTCCCACCTCCCAGCTCCCCCCAGCCACCTCCTGCCTCCCCGCAGCAGCAGCCTCCGAGCCCTCCCACCTGCTCTCCTCAACACCAGCGCTCGATATTCACGGCTGAGAGTTTTATCAGAGAGACAGCGCAGCTCAACCAGCTGGAAAATGAGCCTGTGTTTCATTACACCTCCCCTTCCCACCCGGGGGGGGCTTCGACAGCTGCAGGGGACGATGCGCCCTAAGCCAGCAGCGCAGGGTTTAGGGATGCTGAGATGGATCCCCAGCGCAGGGCTGTGTCTGCTGGACCAAGCGCTTGCAGATGTGAGCGTGCCAGGGGAAACTGCAGGGTGTTTGTCTCCTCTTCCCCTGTGGCTCGGAGGGCAGGTTGGATAATAGCTGCAGGAAGCATGCGGGAAGCTAGCCGTTATTTTCCCCCAGCCCCTCCGCTTATCATTGCTCATTAGTGAATCCAGAGCAAATCGCCTCCTCCTCCCCACGACGCGCTCTCTGGTGCGCTCAGCCGAGTGTGAAGGAGATGAGTGGCCGCCGTACGCTGATGCTGCTCCTGCGGGCAGGCGGCTCCCAGGATGGATCTAGGGGGTGGCAGCTGCCGGGGTCCCCCCTCAAAGCTGGGCTTTGGTTGGGAAAATGAATTGTGCACATTGTCTATCACATTTTCCGTCTGCTTTGGAGTTGGAATCCTTAGTTATTAATTTATATCCCCCCAATTTTGCCTTCTTCCCTCTCACTTGAATGCCCCTGGGTGCCGCAGGTGAGCTCTGCTTTGGGAAAGGCCCCTTTCCAAGCCCAAAAGCTCCCTGGGCACAGGAGCAGTCCCTGACAGGCTCCTGGGCTCTGCGGGGTGAGTGATGCTCAGCATGGGGCCAGTGGAGATGTCCCAGACCCCACTGCCCTCCGCTGCCTCCTCTCTGGCATCTCTCAGGGACGTGTCATTTGTTTCAGTAACAGCAGGATGTCTGGAGTCCCTGTTACATTAATTATCTCTGCTTCTCTATTAGACATGCTTAATTAGCCAGTGTTCACACATGGAGGTCAACACTGGCACACAGCAGTCCGAGTGCTGTCGACCTTTCCCGTGCTGGCACGTCCCTGCATCACCTGCTGCTCTGCGCAGCCCCTGCCGTGTCCTGGGCACAGGCGAGGACCGTGCCAGCAGTGACAATGGCAATGTGGAGCCTCCTGCTGTGGGCAGCAGGGACCCCTTTCCCATCCCCACCTGCTCATAGTCCAGCCCAGGACAGTCCCAGCAGCTCAAGAGCAGGGAGCCACTTTGGAGGAGCAATGTTTGCTGGTCCTGCTTGAGGATGAAGTCTCAGCATCACCGGCAGCAGAGCTCACCCATCTCCCCTGGGTGCTAAAACCAGGGAACAGTGGAATTCTGCACCCCCCAGCCCCGTTTCCCAGCCAGCCTTGGGATGCCCCCAGGAGAAGTGAGCTCATCCTCATGCTCTGTTATAGCTCAAGGCATTTGATTTAGTCCATACTGAGATAAATCCAGCCAGCAATGACCTTATGAGGCCCGAGTCACCGTGATGTAACGTGAGTGAAGAAATTGAGCTACTGGGTGGCTTGCGGACTAGCCCCATCTCCCTGTAAGCACTGCTTCTCCTCCTCTGTATCCTCTGCTCTGAAGGTCCTGGTCCCATCCTGCCACCAGGCAGGTGCCTGCTGGGCACCAAAGCCAGAAGTGCAGCCAGTGCTGGAGGGAGCAGCTTGTGTGGCAAGGAGCGAGGGTGGGTGGAGAGGTCACTGCTATTTCAGAGTGAGACCAGGGACTTCAGAGGGTGCAAAGCCAAAGTCTGCCGGCATCGCTGCAGCCCTGTGCCTCCAGTCAGCATCTCCCACCTCCCCGTGGGCTGACCTCCCAGCCGAGGTGTTTCCCTCCTCATGGGGTCGAATCTTGCTCATCTCTTCTCTTCTCACTCCCTGCAGGGCCGTGCCTGTGACCACTATGGCATCTACCACACCAGCCCCACGCTGGGCAGCCTGGCCAAGCCCGTGGTGCTCTGGACCCAGCAGGATGTGTGCAAATGGCTGAAGAAACACTGTCCTCATAACTATCTCATCTACGTTGAGGCGTTCTCCCACCACGCCATCACAGGTACAGCAGACACCCCCATTTAATTCCCAGCACTAATTGTCGTTAGGATGGGCAATAGCTGCTTGGAAGTTCATGGTCTGGAAGGCAGATGTACCCCCCATTTCTGTCCCCTCTCCCCATCCCATGAAAAGAGCCAGGGCGAGCTCTCTTTAAAATGAGAATGAGTTGCCATGGAGAGATTGTTGTTCATAAGATGGACAATCTCACCTGGATTAATATCATAGAGTCATCGGATCATCAAGGTTGGAAAAGACCCCTAAGCTCATCCAGTCCCACTTCAGCCCACCCGCTCCTGTGCCTGATAACCATGTCCTGAAGTGCCATGGTCGCACATTTTTTAAATGCTGAAAATATTTGCAGAAGAGGAAAGATCTCTGATCTTTGAAGTTGTAAATGTCTTCATTCAGGTTTGAATACAACTTCCAGCAAAGTCTTTGGAGGAGAATAACCTCTAGGACCTGCTCCCACTCCTTTGTCCCCTGGGGACTCTGGATTTGACCCCTATGTATGAGCATCGTCCTTGTGTGACCACGATGTGTATACAGTCAGGCAGAGCTCTGCCAGGGCCAGGAGAAAGCAGCAAGGAGGGGAGCGCTGGAGCTGCCTGCAAGGGATGCAAAACCCTAATGTAAGAGCTCAGCCAGCCCTTGTGTGGGCAACAAAGGCAGCATTAGCAAATGTACACTGGGAAAAAAGGACAAAAGCTGGTTTTAAATCCCTTGTCTGATAGCCCCCGGACTGGAGGAGAGTGGCTCACCAGGGATGGTGGCGGCATCACTAATGCGTTTTGATGGGTACCCCTGTTCCCCCCGATGGGCAGCTCACACGGAGACGATGCGCTCAAAAACACATCTCCTGATGCAGGAGGTGGAGTGGAGAAATGGAAAGCTCTTGCCTTCAGGGGTGGGTTGCGTGATTGCTGGAGTCAGTATCTGGCTTGAGGCTGGGAACCTCAAGCTGCTCTCTGAAAGCACTTGCAAGGCTTCTCCATCCCTATGAGTCCAGGTGGTGAAAGAACATTTTAGGCTTTCTTCCCTTTACCCCTCCTTACTCTCTGATGGAGATGGGCTCCCATTTGAATTGCACTTTTACGGTGTCCCCACCACACAAGCCGGGCGCTGAACAATCCTACACTTGCAGGTCGGGCACTGCTGCGGCTCAACGGGGAGAAGCTGCAGCGCATGGGGATCATTCACGAGGCGCAACGGCAGGAGGTCCTGCAGCAGGTCCTGCAGCTCCAGGTGCGCGAGGAGGTCCGAAACCTGCAGCTGCTCAGCCAAGGTAGGGCCAGCGGGAGGCTGAGAGGGGAGAGAGGCTGTGAAGCCAAACCCCAGGGAGGTTGTGCCTGACCTTCATGGACAAGGAGAGCAGCAGCTGGGGGGCTGCCAAAGCCAGAGGCTCCCACCTGCACGTCACTGGTGAAAATGCAGCCCGTGCTGTGGCTGGGATGGGGTGTGGAGCACAGACTGTGGTGCACAGAGTTGGATTTTGATGCACAGGAATTGGCTGTGATGCTCTGGGAGGGGTTGTGGTGTGCAGGTTGTGGCACACCTGGGTCGGTCGTGATGCACAGGGATGGGTTGTGATGCACATCCCTGGTGCACAGGGATGGGGTTTGGTGCACGGACTCTGTGGCAAAGGAGTGGGTCATGGCGCACAGAGATGGATTGTGGTGCACCTAGAAGGGTTTGTGGTGCCCAGGCTGTGGTGCCCAGGGGTGAGTTGTGATACACAGCACAAAATCCATTAGTGGCATTTTGCAGGGAAAGGACAGGATTCTCCGGGGCTGGCAGTGAGTAAGGTGGAACGTGCCACCCTGAAGGCTGTTTATTCCTTCCTCTCCTGCCTTGTTCCAGCTTCTTTTGGAAATGTCTCCTAGCTGATCCATCTGTTTGGCAGATTGTACCAACACTGTGAACCGAGCACCTCTGGGATGGGCTGTGCATCGCCGATATGAGACCTGAACCACATGCTTGGAATACGAAGAGACAGCTTCCCAGCCACGCCGGGGCTTCTCTCCTTCCTCTTCTTTCTCTTTCTTTTTTATGAACATGTTTCAGTGCAGAGATGAGAGGTTTCCTCCAGCAGATGTGGCTCTGGGCTGGAGCAGAATTAGCAAAACAGACACTGGGACAGATGAACTTTGCCCACCTGAGCCTGATGGTTCACAGGGACTGAGATGGAAAAAAGGAGACGATGACAGGCAGGGCTCAGCACTGTGGATAAATCAAGCACGATTGTTCTTGGGGCAGCTCAGAGCCGTGCAGAGGACAGTGAAGCCTTACATACATGGGCAACATCCCAGTACCCAGCAGCTCGTGTCCTTACCTGGGAGCTTAATTAGGGAGCTTTAGCTTTTCTCTTTGGACTGGTAACGTTATCAGCAGCAAACAAGATGACCGAAACTGAAAGCGGGGCCAATCCACCAGTGCCCAACTCCATGTGGTGAGTTAAAAAGGGAGCTGAGTCATCTGAGTTGGAAAATCCAGGAGGAGAGGCAGGGTGGATGTGCCAGGAGGGTGCTGCGGTCCAGAGGAAGCTGTGCCAGGAGCTCATTCTTCATCCTCCCTCGTTTGCAGGCAGACGGGGCAGATGCTACAGGGTGGGAGCAGCCAGGGATGCTGCTGGGTGGTGCTGGGTGCTGCCAGGGGTGAGGCTGGAGATGGCTGGGTGCCCCTGCAGCCCAGCCACGCTCCCTCCTTTGCCCTCTGTGCTCCCACCTGCTCTTTGCAGAGCTCCACTCCTCTGGGCACTTGCAAATGCTCATCCCGACCTCCTGCCCAGGGGCTGGTGATGGTGCCACTAAATCCAAGCACCGTCCTGGTGTCCCAGCTCCCCATTAAGGTGAAGCAATGTTTACAGTTACACCTCCACCACCACCAAACTTCCCTGTCCGGAGCCACGGACCACTCATGCGGGCAGGTAAGGAACAACAATGCATCAAACTGATGGTTTGAGGGCAGGGTGGGTGCTGTCACCTCCCCACACGTATGCCGTCCAGTGTTGAGGGCAGGGCTGGGGGATGGTCCCAAAACGGCAACATCCCAAAGCCCCTGGGGGATCGGAGCTGGCAGGGGTAAGGGGGAAGGTCGTGATGGCCCCCCAAGCCGGGTGCCAACCCACCCGCCTGCTCCTCTGCCAGTAATAAAATAAGAGACTGTTATTTTAACTTGTTGCTCTTCTGACTCTTCGCATGCCTGAACCTGCACCTCGAGCCTGGTCCCTCCAGCCCTTCCCAGGGATGCTCAGAAGATGTCTACAGCCTTAAATCCCTTGGGACAAGCACTTCAATGGGGAGCAAGGGTCCTTCTGGACAGCCCTGCAGGAACAAGCCTCAGCCTGCGGGTTTGTCAGTATTTAAATCCCTCCCCAGCACCACAGAACCTGCTAATCTTTGCCGGTGGGTGGTAGACGGGGGAGGATTTGGGGCCATAGTCACCACCCCAGCACAGGTAATGACTCGTGGCAAAGCAAAGGTCTCCAAAGCTCACCTGTGAGCAGCATTACCTGGCTAAGGAGCTGTGCCATGTGGGCTGGGACAGTGTGGGGCTGCCGCCAGGGTTAAGGCAGTCAGCAGCACAGCCTGGGGTAGCACAGCCTGCTGGCATCCCTGCCCCATCACAGCGACACTGCTCCCCACTGAAGGAGCTGGAAGATGTCCATGGGGATCGGATCAAAGAGGAGCTGAAAACAAGTTGTTTGCACCTCATAACAACTAGGAAAATGGTGATTACTCTGAAAGGGGGGTTTTGTACTGCTCTGAAATCCCTGAGAGAAACTGTCCCCAGAGTCCTCCAGGATGTCTCAGGGTGTTGACAGGCAAGAGGAGACGCAATGCCCTAGGGATTTCCCTCTAGGACTTGGAGGGCTGGAAACTCTCAGGGCGTGGAGCCTCAAGCACTGACTGAGGCTGGGCGGGGGTTTCAATCCAGTGCCTCGTCTGGGGCTTAGGGAAGGACATGATGGAGCTGGGCAGGGGGCACAGGTAGCTGTGGGATGTCCAAGGAACAGGCAGCAGCTGCTGTGTGTCTGGTTCGGCGCATCGTTAGAGGGAGATGCTGAGCTTTTCTCCACTGGTTTCTCCAGGCACCATCTCCAGGCTGTGCTCATGCAGCAAGCTGGTGGTGCCAAGTTTGAAATAAAGTTGGGGTGCAGGGAGTGGTGTTGGGGCTGCCCCTGCCCCCCCTGCAAAGACAGGGTCCCCCAAAGCCCGATTGCCCCTTGCTGTGCTCCCAAGGGCACGCGTGGCCGTCAGGCCACCCTGCGTGCCATGTCCACTCGTGCCCAACTGTGCTCTGGCTCCCTCCAGCTCCTCATCCATACGGAAGAAAGGAGGCACAGAAGTAGGAAGGAACCCCACTAGTGCAGTCAGTCAGAGCCTAAAGCACAGCTTTGGGGTGTCCCTTTGACATCCACCTGCTGAGCCCTGGCAGGACAGGGCTGGAGAAGCAGAGAGAATTGGTGTTGATGGGGCGGGGTGTGTGCCAGCTGCACCTTCATCCTGGTGGGGATGGTGTTGGTGAGAGTGGAGCCTCCTTCCAGCCAGGCTCTGGACCACAGCTCCAGTTCTGGACCAGTGTCTGGTGCCTTCACCCAAGGGGCACCCAGGGCCAGACTCTGCCCAGGGCAGCAGGGACGTATCTAAAGTAGCTCTGAGTATGTGTTTGTCTTTGATGGCTCAAGCACACAGCAAAATCCACCTGCCCTCTCCACCCTGTGGGTTCCAGCATGAGCACCAGGGCTGCACTGGGACCCCTGGGTGCCAGAGGGAAACTTCGGTCAAGCAAGGAAAATACCTTATATTTGTCTAACACTCATCTGCCCATGGTATTTCAGGCACTAACCCAAAACAAACACCACCAGACAATGAAACGCAGATGAATCAGGCGCAGATTCATGCAATATTAAAACCAGACAACAATTAAACTAAACCGAAAACACCAGCAAGCTTAAGTCAATCCCAAGCAGCGGGCAGGAGGACGGTAGAGGCAGCACCAGGGTGACGAGACTGGAGATGGCAGCTAACAGGGAGAACACAGTTTTGCCATCTCTAATCAGCTTTTTCTGCTCATGGTGATTTTTTGCAATAAGCAGGAGAACACACTGCTGCATCAGAAATAATCGTGGAATCATAGAAACATAGATTGCCCTGTCCCAGGTGCAGGACCTTGCACTAATGTTCAGCATCTCCTAGTGTAATAAAGGAAAAATTCAGCAGCACTTTNGTTGCTTTCGGGGGGGGGGGGGGGGGGGGGGGGGGGGGCAGTTTGCAGATTGTAGCAAGATTTTCAAGCAGGAAAGGAAAAGCCAACAGTTGCACATAGAAAATGTATTCCTAATTTCTTCAAGTAATTACTGAGCCCAGCTTGATGACACAGATACCTCCAGCTCTGAAACACTGCTGATTGCATCTCTGATTCAGGAAACCATTGCTGCTCCCCCGGTATTGAAATTTTTGCTCAGCTATGAGCACAGCCTGTGATTTCCCTGGCTGCACCGGGTTCGGGGACACGGTTTGCTGAGCAGAGAGGGAAAGCAGTGCCTGCCACCAGCTCTGCTGAACCAAGGCCAGTTTGAATCTGAACACTAGTCCCCAGTAGATTACACGCTTGATCTAATTAGGTGTCTGTCCTTCCATCAGGTGTCCAGGGGGGAATAATAAACCAACTCGAATCATTGCCCTTCTGGTGCTCTCAGGCAGCTCTTTATGAAGTTTCTAGCATTGGAGAATGCATCAAAGCAGGATGGCAGGCAAGAGAGGAGGAATTCCAGTTGCTGGTGGCAGATGCCACATGTTGGGGCCACATAAGCGCAGGAAAGGGGAGCAGGATGTGTGGGGTTATAGGGCAGAGCAGCCTGGTAGGGCTACATGGGTGCTGGTGGAAATCAGAGCATCCTGGGGAGCCGTGGGCTCGGGAAGATGTCAGTGCATGGCAGGGGCACAGCCTGAGGTGCTCCAATAGGCACATCCCAGTGCTGGCTAAGCTCCAGCTGCCTTATCCCAGAGCCATGATGCCCATCCTGGCCTCCTGGTGCCAGAGAACAAGGCAGGGCTTGGGGACACACAGGGTCTCGTGGTGATCTCGGCAGAAGCCTTCTGCCCCAGCACATCCTCGCTGCGCATCCAGGACTAATCAATCTTGATTCATTGCTAATGAACTTGAGAACAGTGTTGGGAATGGATCAGGTGCCACTCAGGGTGAGATGGATAATATAATTAAGATTTCCTCAAAGGTCCCGTCTTTCTTACCTTGTTAATTAAGCTGATGTGGGGCCCTCCATGCAGAATGCATAATGAGAGGCTGCTGGTGCCAGAGCTGGTTATTAGCAGGAGGTGATGCCAGGGAAACACTGGCCTTAACTCCAGGGCTGAGGATATTTTGAGGTTTGGATCCCGGGAATGGCCAAGAGCTGATCTCTGATGAGAAATCACCACATTTTTTGCACCACAAACGCATTTGGACAGTATACAGTAAAGTACAGGATTGCAGGTGGAGATGGATGGAACTGGTTGAGACCACAGCAGAGCTTGCATCTTCCTAAAACATTGATCGTGGTGTGGGGAGCAGTGAAGCTCTTGCAGAAAGCTGTGACTAGTTCCATGGCCTCAAAGAGCAGCTCTCATGCAGCAGTGGAGTTTGCAGGAAGGGGAGAAGGAAACACTGCTCCACTCCTGATGGCCCAGGCACATTTTTGGTATTTGCGGTCTGGTGGTGACTTATGACAATGAATTAATGGCCTCTTCGTAAGGGTGACAGTTCCCTTAATTAGAAAGTATCGGAGCAGGGATAATTGGTTCATTCCATTTTTCCTCCCTATGTCACTTCCTTTATTTTGGGTCCCCATCCTCAGCTCCTGGATGCCTGCTGAGAGCTCTGCCTCACCAGGACCAGAAATGCTCCCAGGGCCAGTGGGCGCCATACGGAGCTGGGAAGATGGAGAGGGGTGGGTGCAGGTACGGCTGCAGAGCTGCTGCATTTGCCAGGGCAGCACTGTTTGTGCAGCAATGCTGGGTGCCAGCAGGGTGGGAGCAAGTGGGAGATGGCAAGGATGCTGCTGTAAGGTCTCCAGGCTGAACAACCCCAACTGTCTCAGCCTGACCTCATAGCAGAGGTGCTCCAGCCCTCGGACCATCTCCATGGCCTCCTCTGGACCCCTTCCAACACTTCAATATCCTTCTCATGTTGGGGATTCCAGAACTGGATGCAGGATTCTAGGTCTCACACCCTGCTGTCCTCCGTGGGGCTGTGGGCGCCCCAAGGACCTGACCCCTCCAGGCTCAGGGCTGGATCCCTGTGGGAGATGCCCCTCATGCCAATACAGCACCGTAAATAATAAATTGCACCCTCAGAGCTGCTGGGAGTTTTATTTCTCTCTGCAGGCAGGAGTGTTTCCTTGCTAACCTTTCCTCCTTGCACTGCAGCCATTTTGCTTTCTCGCTGTATCTAAAATTCAATCTGTTAGGATTTTCTCTCACTCCCCCCCTTTTTTTGCTTATATTTGCTGAGTGTGCTCAAGCACAGGGAGGGAAAAAAAAAATAAAAAGCTATCAGCATCATTCACGGCTCACACGGCTCATCGTAGGCTCTGGTTTCCAATCAGAGGCCCAGGCTGCGGAGCCAGCGCGTCGAGGAGGAGGGCTGGGGCTGCTGCACAACCCAGCAGCGATTCCTTCTTTGTTCGCTCCACTTCAGCCAAACCAGCCACCTCGCAGCCTGTCCTAAGGATGCAGGAGTGCACAGACAGTTCAAGGGGTTTTGCCACTCCTGATTCCAGGGAAATGTCTGAGCAGGTTTGCAGACTCTAGACCTGGCTGCGATCCTTTATCCCAGGACAAAGTCCTGGCAGATGTGGAAGGGTCACGTTCCTCACCCTGGATCTGAGCATCACAATCATGCTCTTTCCTCGCTTATCTCTGTGCCAGGTGCACAAGGCTCAGCAGACCTGGGTTGAAGCCTGGGTTCCCAGTCCAATGCACTGAGCATCCTACAACCCTCCCAGCAGAGATGTTGGTGTAAGCCTGCAATCCCATGTACACAGCATCTAGCAGAAGTTTTTGAGATATCTCCAAAGCCAGGAGAGCGTGGAAGAGGCTCTACAAACACAGCATCCATTTTATTCTAATAGTGTTAATGATTGGAAAGGCACTGCTGCAGCCAGCAGTGTTCCCTCAAATCGGGGGCCAGAGCACCAGGGATCACTGCTTGGCACACTTGGCCCCATCCCCCTCAACGGCATCAAGATGGTCTGTGAGAAGGAGATCTCATCCACAACCCAGTTGTGCAACAAAGCCACGATACAAGAGAAGACGCAATGGTTCCCTGGGAGCATGTGGAGGAAGGCAGCACTGCTGTCCCCACCACTTTTTCTGCACCTCTTGCCATCCCCAGCACAGCGTCTCCACACCGATACAACCCTGTGCATGAAACAAAGCGCTCCTCAGCATTTATTCTATATTTGCTGTTCTTTTCAAGTCCATTCCTTGGCCCCTTCCCCTCCACTCAGCAAAGCCTGAAAATAGCAACTGTGGTTGCCTTTATATTGCATTATTTCAGGATTTCTGTACCTTGACCAGCCTGTGGCTGGCTGCTCTCCTAGCCTCTTTATGACCCCACGGGTGGTCAGGATCCCCATCATCTCCCTCTCACCCTCACCTTGCTCCTCAAGATTCAAAACTGTGCCTTTGCAGGTGCAGAAAATGAACCCAGTGGCACTTCTGCACACACAGCACAGCTGTCAGGATGGAGGTTGTGGTGAGGTGGGTGTTGATCTCTTCAACCAAGTAAAAATTGATAGAATGAGAGGAAATGCCTCAAGTTGAGCCAGAGGAGGTTCAGGTTGGGTATTAGGAAAATTTCTTTACTGAAAGAGCTCTGGCAGAGGCTGCACAGGGCAGCGGTGGAGTCCCCATCCTTGAAGGGGCTTAAATACATGGAGACCTGGCATTTTGGGACATGTTTTATCAGGCACGGGTGTGCTGGGCTGGTGTTTGGACTGGATGATCTTAGAGGTATTTTCAAATCTTAACAGCTCTATAATTCTACCATGCTGTGGGGATGGGCGAAGGTGCCTGGGCACCACCTGCAGCCTGACAGGGAGGAGGAGATTTTGAAGGCGTTGAAGATGCTGCTTGGTCCCAGTCTGCACATGAAAGCCCTACCAGGCAGCTGCCTTCCTGCCCGCTGCAGGTTCGCAGCTCTCTCGGCACGCAGACAGCTCTTTGGCTGGGAAGCAAAGCTGCCTGGATATGCCTCATTTTATACAAAGAAGGTGGGCTGTGCCCGTCCCTCCCACCCCGCTGATCACCCTCCGCTCCGCCGATAATAATACCTAGCAATTACACAAAGCTTTCCCTGCTCTCTGCAGACATTAATTAAGCTCTTTTCCCCGCAACAGAGACAAAAGAGGGGGACCGCGGGGAAACTCCCAACTTGGGTTGATTTTCTATACTTCAATTTTGTGTGGCTGCACCACAGGGCCTCCCGATTCCAGGTGGCACCACGCGAGCCACGTGCTGGTGATGGTCCTGTGGGGCAGCCCTGACAGCAATTGGTCAGTCTGAGTTTTTCTCTCACGTAGCAGAATTTGTCTGGTTTTCCCTAATTTCTAAGAAGCTACGGCCACTTGGATGATAACGCTGGGCACTGGTAACCACCTTCCCAGGTGCCACCGGCTCTGTGGGACTGACACTTTGAAAGTGAGAGCTGGGAAACGACCATCCTGCAAGCACTGTTCCTTGTCCCTGGGACAAGGGGACCTGGACCCTCTTCTCAGTGGCCGGCACTCCAGGTCCTGGAGAGGGGATGGATGGGAAAAGTGATGGGCAGGACACTCTGCCTGCAGCCTGGAAGGGGGGACAACAGGTAGGACAACTTGGAGGGGAGGATGACAGGCAGGACAGCCTGGAGGGCAGGAGGACAGGCAGGACATGCTGCCTGCACCCAGAGAGGCAGGATGACACGCAGGACACCTCGGAGAAGAGGTAGGGCACCTGCCTGCACGCTGCAGGGCAGGATGACAGGCAGGACAATCAGGAGGGCTGGAGGACACCCTGGAGGTGAGGAGAACGTGCAGGACAGCCTGGAGGGAAAGATGACAGCCAGAACAGCTTGCTTGTCTCCTGGGATATGGGACAAGAGGCAGGACACCCTGGGGAGGGAGGATGACAGGTGGGACACCCTGCCTGCACCCTGGAGGGGAGGATGACACAGAGGACACCTTGAGTAGAGGATGACAGGCAGGACACTGTTGAGGGCAGAGCAACTGGCAGGACACACTGGAGGGCAGGGGACGGGCAGCGTATGGTGCTCGCAGCGGGCAGGCTGAGCAGGCCCTTGCCCTTCCCAGTGCTGGTGCTGTGCCCGTCCCTGCTCCCGTTCCCAGTGCCATTCCTGTTGCTGCTGGCACTCCCGTTCCCTTTCCCCATCCCGATCAGTTTCCATTCCCCCTCCCGTTGCCAATCCCATTCCCCCTGATCCTGGTCCCGATTCCGTTGCTGCTCCTGTTCTGTTCCCGTTCCCCCACCCCTCCCACTCCTGTTCCCGTTCCCTTTCCCTCTCCCCTCTCATTCCCATTCCCCTTCCCTCTCCCCTCTCATTCACATTCCCTTCCCTTTCCTGTTCCCATTCCTTTTCCTGTTCCCTTTCCCTCTCCCCTCATTCCTGTTCCCTTTCCTCTTCCCATTCCCTTTCCTGTCCCTTTTCCCGTTCCCATTCCCTTTCCCGTCCCCTTTTCCTCTCCCCTCATTCCTGTTCCCTGTCCTCTTCCCGTTCTCATTCCTTTTCCCTTTCCCTCTCCCCTCTCATTCCCGTCCCCATTCCCTTCCCCTCTCCCGTTCCCCCTCCCGTTCCCGTTCCCTTTCCCGTTCTCTTTCCCTCTCCCCTTTCCCCCTCCCGTTCCCCCCTCCCCCCCCCGCAAGGGGCGGGCTGTTCCCGCGCACGCGCAGTGCCCGGGGCGGCGGGCGGAGCGGGAGCGGCGCTGTTGGGGGGGGGGGCGGCGGCCGGACCCGCAGCGGCCCCTCGGGGGGGCCCGGCCCCGCGGCGCAGCCAGGTAAGCACCGAGCCCCCCGCAGCCCGGCCCCGGGGCTGGGGAGAGCCGCACCCCGCGGGGAGGGGCCGGGAGGGCTTGGCACGGCTGGGACTGGGCGGGCGTCAAAGTCCCTTCCGACCCGAACCGTTCCGGGGCCGAGGAGTGGGGGCTGCCCCGAGGGAGAGTCTCCGCGGGGCCTCGCTCGCTGTGGGTGGCAGCCAGGGATGCACCGCGCTCCCTCCGAGATGCCCGGGCTCCGGCCGTGCCCGAGGAGGCCAGGGATGCACCGGTGCCGTGCAGAGGTGCCTGGGCACCGGCCGTGCCCACGGATGCTCCTCTTCCCTACGGAGATGCCCGGTCACCGGCCTTGCCCAGGGATGCACCGCTTCCCTGCCGAGATGCCCAGTCACCGGCCATGCCCAGGGATGTACCTCGTGCCTGCGGAGATGCCCAGTTACCAGGGATGCCCCACATCCCTATGGAGATGTCTGGTCACAGTCTGTGCCCAGGGATGCACCACTTCCCTATGTAGATGCCCAGTTACCAAGGATGCCCTACATCGCTACGGAGATGTCCTGTCACTGGTGATGACCAGCCAGGCCACGGATGCACTGGTTAACTACAGAGATGTCCTGCCACCAGCCATGCCCAGAGATGCACCATAACCCTGCGGAGATGTCCGGTCACTGGCAATGACCAGGGATACCAGGGATGCACCAGTTCCCTACAGAGATGTCCGGCCACCAGCCATGCCCAGAGGTGCACCATGTCCCCGTGGAGATGTCCAGTTACTGGCCACAGTGAGGGATACCAGGAGTGCACTAGTTACCTACAGAGATATCCAGTCTCCAGCCGTGCCCAGATAGGCCGGGGGGGTCTTGGCAGGAGTGGAACTGGATGGGCTTTGAAGTCCCCTCCAACCCAAACCATTCCATGATTCTCTGGTGGTCTCAGGTCATGGCAGCCCATGCTGAGCTTCACCCAGCAGGGAGCAGGTGCTTCCCTATAGGAGAGCCTCACCAGGGCTTCGCTTGGCATGGGTGAAGCCAGGGTTGCACCATGTTCCTACAGAGATATCTGGTCACCAGCCGTGCCCAAGGGTGCCATGGGTACACTGCCCAGTCACTGGCCTTGCCCAGGGCTGCTGGTGATGCACTGATTCTGTATGGAGGTGCCTTGTTATTGGCCATGTCCAGCGAGGCCAGCGATGCTCAGGAGGTGCAGGTGCATCCACTTGCTGGGGACAAGCAGAGGTGGGGAGTGCCTGAGCCACCTCAAGCAGAAACTTCACACCATGGGAAGAGTCTTTGCACCCAGAGCAGGTCCTCAGTGGGAGCATGGTGGTCTCACGCCATGGAGTAGGTGCTTCCCTATGGGAGAGCCTCACCAGGCATTCACTTGGCATTGGTGATAGCCGGGGATGCACCACATCCCTGAGGAGGTGCCCAGTCACCATCCATGCCCAGGAATGCCAGGGCTCAACCGCTTCCCTACGGAGATGTCCACTCATAGATTGTGCCCAGGGATGCCAGAGCTGCACCACTTCCCTCCAGAGATCCCTGGTCTCCAGACATGCCCGCAGAGGCCAGAGCTGCAGCACTTTCCTCCACAGATGCCCAGTCTCTGGCCATGCCCAGAGAGGCTGGGGCTTGAGGGGCTTCAAACTCCACACGGATGCTTCCTCTCATGAGGGTAATTTTGCTGCCACCTCTCTCGCCAATTCCTCGTCTGTATTCCCAGAAAGTTCCTCCCGGCACGTGGCAATGGCTCTGATTCAGCCTCTGGTTCATGGGAAGCAGTGCAGCTCCTCTGACACCAGCACCCTTTGGCATCTGTCGTCCACGCTGGCATCGTCTCATCCCTGCCAGGGTCCTGCCAGGCTCACCCCTCATGCCGGGGCAGGGATGGGCACCTCGCTGGTTTTTTTGGCATTGCTTGTGTCTGGAGCTGTTGGTGAATTATTGATGATAAGTGGGATAGGTCAATTGGTGATGGTACAGTGCGTCTGTAGGAATGGGACAGTGTCAGGACTTCCAGGAGGAGAGTTTGTGTTCTAGGCCCACAGGTGCTGTTTCTACTTTGCAGTCATGTGGATGTCGTGGGGCCAAGAGGGTTGCAGCCATCCCTGTGGGCCCAATCCAAGATCATGGGCAGACATTTATATATAGAATTATTTCCTGTTTTCTAGTTTGTGCCTAATTTCCAGGCTGTGCCCGGCCCACAGAGCCCAGCAGCTCTGCAGGAGGGTTCTATCACGGAGGGAAAGAAGTGAGTGGCTGGGACATTGTTGTCCTGTGTCAGTGCCAGTGGAGGAGCACGTGGCTGTGGCCAGGCAGGGCTGCTGGTGTCTTGGAGCGGAGCCTTTTGGTATAGCAAGTTCCCAGGCTTCTCTCCACTCTTCCTGCAGCCACCAGCATGGTCTCTGCTCGTCCCGTGCTGGCTCCCGTATTGACATACGCCTTTTTTTTCAAAAGCTGGAGCGGGATGCTTTGAAAATTCTTCTGTGAACATCTAAAAAAGTACCTAAAACCGAACTGGAGGTTTCATCAGTGACAGCATCGACAGCCTCAACGTTGCATCGCATCCTAGCCCAGCTCACGGGCAGGACCTGCTGATATCCTCTCACTGCTGGTTGCAAAAAGAGTTTTCAGCAAAAACATAATGGAAGTGTGGAAGGGCATGAGCTGTCACCTGATTGCTCACTCAGAAATGAGTGAGAAGTTTGGACATTACAAAAAAACACCAACAACGGCTTCTTTCTGCTCTCTGGCTCCAGGGCAATTCCTCTTGGATCCCTGGGGCCGTAGCGATGGCCAGGCAGCAGAGTCTGGCTCTCGCTAAGTGGTGTATGTGACTTTTATTTTTCATTTAGCCAAAAAATAAGAAGGAGGGAAAATTCAACGCAGTATTTGGTGTGGAAAAAGACATTCAAAACGTCCTAAGCTGGCCATGAAAAATCCATTTGAGAGGACAGTTGTGTAAGGGGAGAAGGAAGCGTCCGGCTGCGGGAGCAGGGCTGAGCCAGGTGTCTCAGTGGCTTTGGGAAGTGAGCGCTGGGAGGGATGCTCAGCATTGCCTCGGCTCCTGTGGTTTGGGGTGCTCAGGGTCATCAATGGGGTCTGCCCTGCTTGTCACCCTTTATGACTCGTCCTGGAGCTGCCCAGCAAGGCAGACACAGGGGTTTTGTGGTCTGTGGCCCATCTGATGGCCGTGATGTCTTGCCTCTTGTGGTGTGAGCATCCTGGTGGCCAGCATTCCACGTGGGAGTCCTGCTCAGCCTTCACCCAGCACTGCCCTCCCTCCCCTCTCCCGCTGGGACGAGTGCCTGGCCCAAGGGGTGAAGCCACGGCATAATTGCATTTCGGCACAAGCCCAGGCTGAATAAATATGTCAGCTGTGTGTGTTTCCCCTTGATTTTCAAGCACAGAGGTGTTGTCATCTTCAGCTTTTGGTTCCCTGGTCTTCCCTGAGTCTTTTTATTTCTCCTTTGAGCAACTTGACTGGGGATCACCCAGAGGACAGGGGTGGCAGGGAGCAGCATGGGAAAGAGGCTGGGACATTCATTCCCAGAGGATCAGGGGCAGTCACAGTGTCCGTGTGCATGGGAGTGGAGCTGTGATTTGGGAAGAGACTGCAGGGTCCCCTCTCTCTGCCTGCTCCTACCCAGTTCCTACTCAGCTCTCCAACCAAAAGAGCCTGAATTAGCGGAATAAATGATGCCTGTGTTCAGCACCAAATGCTAGAGAACCTGTTGCCAAGGCAGGAATTTCTCCCTTGATCTGATTAACCTTTGTGTCCCTGCAAACAAGCACAGATGTGTTACCAGCCAAACACAGGCTGGAAGCTTTTGCCAGTTCTTCTCAAAGCATCTGGGCTGCGTGTGATGTACAGTGACCGATTCCACGTGGAAAGTCCTCGGAGGCACCTCAGAAGGGACCCACGTGTTGATGGCTCGGCCGGTGATCTAGGAACACAGGAGAAGCAGCCCGGCCTCTGAGAACTGGGACAGGCGGGATGAGTCTGGATGCTCAGGGCATCAACTCGGTTGAGTTGAACTACGCTAAGTGTGATCTTGCGGGAGGGACTGGAGGTGATGGGTGAAATCTGTGTTTTAAAAAACCTGTCTGGGGGGGGAGAAGTGTTGAGCAAAGGTGAGAAGGCAGCAGTTAGCGCTTCCCTTGTCACGCTACTGGCACCTGGCTGAGACTCAGCACCACGTCCCAACCACGGTCCCAAGGCTGGATGCGGACATGGTGATCCGGGGAGTGCCCTCCCAAGGGCTCGATGTTGTCATTGTGGAGGATTCCTTCCCCCAGAGCCTTACATGGGATCTCCTGACACATCCCCTGCCCTCAGGCGTGTCTTTGGGAGGGGAGGAAGGGACCTGAAACTACCCAGGAGCAGAGCCGGCCACACCGTGGGTTTCCTCCTGGCAGCGCCAAAGCGGAGAGGTGTCCTGATGCCCGCTTCCATCAGGAGTGAGAGTGGGCCTTCTGCGATAATTCCTGATCTTCATTATTTATAGAGAAGCCAAATTGAATTATTAATACAGAAAATCCAGATAACATTAACAATTCTCAGTTTATAACAGTTTCCCATTAATAAGGAAAATTGGAAATTTATCACTACATCTGTTCATTAAAAATCACTATTTTTTTCTTTCTTTTGGTGTCTTAAATGAAAGCAGAGAAATAAACGGAGAGGAAAAGCCATTTATTCGCTGCTTCTCTGGGCAAAGCCAGCCCATAATTTTTAATAAAGTCTTTGCTGTTACGTGTGGAGGGGAAACCAGCCTATAATGAAAGCAGCTCCTCAGCCATGTCTGTGCTGTTGCTCGACCGTGGAACAAATACTCGGAAACGCATCCCATTTCTTCTCTTTGTGGGGACCTTTAAGCTGCAGGATAGTTTTCCAGTTTCCCTCCCTCCCCAGCAGCTCCCCTTGCTTGCAGCATGTGTTACTCCGGGCTCCGAGGAGTGAATTTTAACGCCTCCCCTGCTTCTTTCAGAGATGGCGGATTCCTGCGTCTGTAAAGGTGGAAGGAAAACTGCAGGCTCGAACAAACCCGCTGCCAGCAAAGAAAGCAGGATGGAGATGAGGATAAACCCGCCGGCAGAGCTGCCCAGGCTCGGTAAGGAACTGGGTTTTCTTCCCACGGGGGTGGATGGGAGAGAGGGGATGAGGCTGGTGGCTGCCAAAATGAGGGGGTGTGAGTGCATCGGGTCTTGGCGTGGCTCCCCTCCTCGCTTCGACCCACGGCCAGGGCTGTGCTGGGCCAAAAAAGCCCTCGGAGCTGCAGAGAGCCGGTCCCCAGGAATGGGAGGGGAAGGAGGGATGGAGACGGTCCCTCCCTTTTGCAAAGCGTGTGTCTGGTTTAACGAGATGGGTGTCTCGCCGCTGATTTATCGGGTTGGTAGCTAAGTGTTCGATCAAAGGATGGAAAGGCTTAAATGAGTTCAGACCATCTGCTGTCTCCTGTGTCGTGGCCCCCGGGGTGGAGGCTTGTGAGCGGACGAGCCCCCGGGGGACCCGCTCGCTAAGGGCTGTCACTCTGATGGATGGCTGATTTCTCTATCCAGGAATCCCCAGGCCTAGGGGGAATTCTTTTTTTCCTCCTGTCTGCTGGGCAGATCCCCTGCATGGAAAGGTTCTCGCTGCCTTTTTCTCACTGGTGGCAGCCCTGGATGCCACAGGTCGCCAGGGTGAAGGTCAGACCCAGAGATGTATAGAATCATAGAATGGTTTGAGTTGGAAGGGGCCTTAAAGATGATCGAATTCCAACCCCCTGCCATGGGCAGGGACACCTCCCACTGGATCAGGCTGCTCAAGGCCCCATCCAACCTGGCCTTGAACACTTCCAGGGATGGGGCAGCCACAGCTGGGTATGGGGAGTGTCTCAGACCAGGCACACAAAACCAGTGGCCTTGGGGGGGAAACGCCTGCACCCTAAACATTTCCCAAATGCTGCCCTTCCCTTGAGGGGGTTGAAGCTGTTATTGCTACCAGAGGGATGTAAGTTACTGCCAAGGGAAACGAACTCCAGCTGTCTGCAGTATTAAAATACCTGTGTTCGGGAGAGCGTCCTTCTCTGCGCCACATCTTGTCAGCACCTTTGAAAGTAAAAAAGCCGTTTTTTTAGCCCTTCTTTCTAGTTTAGATGGACTGAAAGCAGTAAGGCAGAGCGAAGGATGCTTTGCGATGAAGTTATTTTGTTGTTCTCCCTAGGAAGGTGCCTGGAGGTGGAAAAATCTATCAGGATTTTCTTCGTCAGGGCTCGTTAGGCTTGTGGGGACTGGTGAGACAAGGCCCTCTCCTGCAGTCACTTTGCTGGACCCCTTTGGATGCAGCAGCCTGGTTGTCACAGTGTGCATCCTTTACAAGCCAGTTCTTGGTCAAAAGAAGCCTCGAGTCCATCAAAAGAGAAGCCATCCCTGTCCCCATTGTTCCCCATGTTCTTGTCGCATCCCCTGGACCAGTCTCTTCTGTCAGCCATACAGAAGGGAAGGGGAGTTCCTGTCCTCCACAACCTGCCCAGGGCCCAGCGTTCTGACCTAGATGCAGATTTCTCTTCTGAAGTAGCATAGTTGTTGAAGAATTTCTTCCAACCCGAATGGGAGAATGGTTTTCCAAAGCAAGCCTCAGCTGTGCTGAAACTGCTCTGTGTGAATGAAAGGAGAGGGGTCAGGAAAGTCCGGGAGAAGCAGCCACCCCCTGTGCAGGTGTAGGGTCGGGGCACTGAGTTGCAGGGGAGCTGGCACTGCCTTCCAAAAGGGAATCTCCATCCTTGCCAGAGCCAGGGCATGTCAGCCCAGAGTCAAGGCAGAGTGAGGGAGCCGGCCAGACAGCAGAATCGCCAGGACGGTGGCTTCTCCGGCACGGTTAGTTGGACAGCAGGAGACCTGTGCTGCGTCTGTTTGCAGGAAATGCAACCAGTGACAAAGCCGAAGGCAGGAAGAAAGGACGACCCAAGGCCGAGAACCAGGCGCTGAAAGACATCCCCGTAAGACCCCGCGCACTCTGATCCGCGGTGCCTGCCTTGCCTTGCTCTTTCTGACTTGCCTTCCTGCATTGTGCGCTCCAGCCAGCCCTACTCTGGGGCTAAACCTGCCTTCCCGGTGGTTTCATCTTCAGAGGAGCCTTGTCTTGGCCCCAGCAAGATCTCAACCCCTGAATCCCCTCCCTCTGGGCACCCAGCATCCTCCAATCTCCTGACGGGGATCAGTGTCCGTCCCTCCTTCAGCCTCCCTTTCTCAGGACCATTCCCACATGAACTGGATTCTCTCACAGCCACATCAGGTTTGGCTAATGACCCAGCAGCCCCGACGAGGGGTGATTTATTCCCTGCAGAGTTCTGCAGTTTAATTCCTGCACGGTAGCATGGGCAACACACAGAGCAGTTTGTCATGAGAGCATGGGCATGGGGTGATTTACTGACTAAATGAAATGTGGAGTGGTTAAATCACCTGGGCGACTTCTGGCCTGATTTATTCTCCAGCTTGGCCAGGATCGTGCCTGTAGGGCATGGCAAGGTAAATTCTCAGGAGGAACCATTAACCTGTAGAACCTCCTGGTCTGTCCCAGCACCCCTCGCTGGAGGGAGCACCAGTGCACTGAAACACAGCCCTGGGGGCTGCTTTGCAGCAGCATAGTGCAAAGGGAGGGACAGGAATGATCAAAGCTCCCTTGAACCCCCCACAGCCCTCTCGGGATGCACCAGCACGTGCCCAGTCACGCAGTGATCTAAGCTATGCCTCTGTCTCTCCTGTTCCCAGCTCCCCCTGATGAATCAGTGGAAGGATGAATTCAAAGCCCACTCCAGGGTGAAATGTCCCAATACTGGGTGCTGGCTGGAGTTCCCCAGCATTTATGGCTTGAAGTACCACTATCAACGCTGCCAAGGGGTAAGGAAACCAGAGGGCTGTGTGTCCTTTCCAGTGGCCAGCTCTTATCCTACCATCTACAGGTCAAAGCCCCTCTTGGGCCTTAAACATGGGATTGAAAAGGGGAGGGCACAGATGGGTTGGAGACAGTTTGTGAGGTGTGTACAAGAGGGACTGGGGTCCTGAGGGGATTATGGGCCATCGGGAACTGTTTGGAGAGGCAGAAAGGTGTTACACACAGTTTGTGCTTATGCTTGCTGATATCCATGCCCATCTGTTTCTCCCTGCTCTGCACAGGGTGCAATTTCAGAGAAACTGACCTATTCGTGCTCATACTGCGAAGCTGCCTTCACCTCCAAAACCCAGCTAGAAAAACATCGGCTCTGGAATCACTTGGACCGGCCAGTGTCAACCAGCAAAGGAGAAAACAAAGTGCCGAAGGCCATTGGGAAGAGCAGCGGCAAGAAAAGGTACCAGGCTGTGGCTGGGCTGGGTGGTGGTGGTGTAGAGACGGCTGGGAGAAGGGTTTGTGCCTGCCTCCATTCCCATGATCTGGACTGGCAGCGGGGGGAGAGGTGTCAAGACGTTTGTCTAACAACCCCTCTTTAAACAAGCCCTCTGTGCTTTGCCCTAGAGCTGCTGAGAGTTCAGCTTGCCCCACCATCCATCCCAAACAGGCAAAGACGGAAAAAGCCGTGACCCAGGACCATGCCGAGAACGGTGAATGCCTGGCGGAGAGTCGGGAGAGCAAGGAGTTTCAGATTGCAGCAGCCGAGGCGATGGCAGCCGCCACCCCCACGGCCAAGTCCTCAAGCGGCAAGGACACCACACAGCAGGGGGGCAGCCAGGCCTCGCTGCAGGAGGAAGACCCCGAGAGGATGAAGCACAGTAAGATTAGAGCCTGGGGCTATGCTGGTTCGGGAGCCCAGAGAGGGGTGTCCTGCGGGAGGAGGCTCTGCTCCAGCCAGCGATACTGCGAGTGTCTCTCTGAGTGTATCCAAGCATCCAAATAATTTGTGTTCCCCCGGTTTCTTGCAACGGGGAGTTCCATTAGGACTTTAAACCAGGTTGCGGCTGTGGCAGAGGTATTATATTTCCCTAGGACCTATAGGTTTGGAAATGGCTTGAATTTCCTACAGCATAGCAAGCTGCTGTATTAGCCCGTCTGTCCTCGCTGAGTGTGGATGTTTAAACAAGACTGAATCTGGAAAATGTTTTCTTAAGTACTGGGACAGGGTCTGGAGGCTCAGGCATCCGGTACCACTGTGGGGCTGGCAAGCAGGGCCATGGTTGTCCCCGTCATGGCATGGGGAGTTGCCGCTCCAAATGAACCATCACCAGCCCCCAGAGCTCCTGAGGCTGTGGAAACCATGCAGCTTCTGGGGCCAGACAGAGCCATGACTTCCACTGTTTGAGTTGGCCTTGGATAGCACTATTTCTCCTGGCTTTGTAGGGTAGGAAGCAGAGTCCTGTTACTTTTGGGTGGAGGGGCTGCTTCACTCAAAATCTCTGCATTTCACAGAGGTAAAGGCCTTAAGGTGATCCACTCCTCTCACAGAGCATGTGCCCCCTCCTTGCCTTAGGATTGCTGCAGCCCCTCTGGCAGTACAGTTATTTGACCAAATTTCTCTCTCTGTTTCTCTCTTTTGAGTCAGGAAGGAAACAGAAAACTCCTAAGAAATTTACGGGGGAGCAGCCGTCCATCTCGGGGACGTTTGGCCTGAAAGGTAATCGAGGGATGACTCTGCTTGGTTGTAGGGCTGTAGCTTCATCCTGGGGTGTTTCAGGGAAGCTCTTTCCCCAAGAGACAGCCAGCTCGGGATGTCAGGCTGGAGGAGGTGATGCCTTTTACCATGACAGTGTTGTAAAGGGAGTGAAAGGCGGCAGCTGCTAATGTCCCTGCCTGCTCTGCTTGGGAGCCCGTCACTGAGAAATGAGGGGAGAGAGGAAAGGATCCAGGCATGTCCAGCTGTAACACAAGAGTAACGACCTGCTGACACAAGTGAGACATAAGAAACATCATCTTGTCATCATCCCACCATACTAGGAAGTCACATTATTTCCAACACCGTCAAGAAGGATTTCTGCTGCGTAGAAAGGCTGGGTGACGCATCCATCCCTCAGAGAGTGTCTCCAGTGCTGGTTGCCCACGTTCAACAACACGAATTCAAGAGGGGAGACACGTGTTACCGGGATGTTTTCTGAGAGGAGGCTCTGAAGTTGGCTGCTTCAGCCTGATAAAGCAAGACTGAGTGGGACTTTGGTTGTGCTCCATAAATCCACACAGCTTGGTACAAAGGAGGGAGGAAGCTTGGAGTGTTCCTGGCATGAGAGCAACTGGGTTTGAACTGGCTGTAAATTCATTCAACCAGGAAAATAAAAAGCGGGTTTCCAGGCACTGCAGGAGGTGGCATCTTGCAGTACGGAAGGCACTCAGGGAGAGGCACTAATGCCTTTGAAGGAATTAAACACTTACAGAGGAGCAGGCTGGATCTAGTCTCTGGGATTTCTTGTCCCCTGGCTCCTGGGAAGCCTGAGGTTGTTTCCCTTAACTTCCCCCCAGAGGCTGTGCCACAGACTGAAACATCTGTGGGTTCCTGGAGAATAAGCTGGTCCTCTAGTGACCCAGTGCCTCAGATGAAGAGTGAAGATCCAGCAGGCATTTGCCTACACCCTCAGCTTCCATGGGGCGGTTTGCTCCCCAAAGACAAGGGTGCTACCTCCCTAGCGTGTAGTGCTGTCTGCATTCAAACGCTGGCTTTGCAGGAGTTATGACCCACAAGGTGTGGACGTGGCCCTGGCACAAGGCTGTTCAGCACATGGATTTAGGGGTGGTCAGACCCAGGGGAGAAACCCCCCTCTTCTCTTCCTCAGCCTTTCCAAAGCATCATTTGCAAGTCATGTCTTCTGTTTCTTACATCAGCCCAGGAACTACCTAGGGATTGTGCGTGGCAGCAGGAGGTTGGACAGCCCCAGCGCTGCCCTCAGCGTGTGCCGAGCCTCCTCCTGCTCACTTGGCCCTGCTCGCTGCAGGGAGGGTGCTTGGGTGGCTGGCAGCTGATGCCTTTAGCAGGCTGAATGGGAATAGAACGCTTTGCCTGTGCAGTCATGCAGGGATGAGGCACAGATGAGGTGGGAAGCTGGATGTGCTCGGCAGAAACTGTCTGCAAGCCTCATGCTCTGCCTGCATGGGGAGCCCTGCCTGCAGATTCCTCTCTACTTCCCAGGAAGGCTTGGTGATGATCACCAGCAACCCAGAGGGGGCTGTGCCTCCTTTCCTCTTCCCTGTGTGCCTGTCACCCAGTCACCCCTTTTCTGTTCCATCCTGACCTTTTCCAGCGTCTAGTGGAGCCAGGAGAGACCTGCGTTCTTTGCGATGGTTGTGTGCAGGTCCAGGGGCAAAAGATCCTGTGGGATCTGGTGTCTGGGATCCAAAAGTTTGCCCAGTTTTCTGGAGGGAAACCAGTTCCTTGGCATTAGCTGCTGGTCAGCCTTTCCAGTGCAGGTTCACCAGCAGGAACAGCACTTGAATATTCAGAATTTGTTGTAGCAATTCTACATTCTAGTTTCTTGCAGAATGCCACTTTGCCTCCTCCTCAGCCCATCTTCCCCATGTTCTGCCTTGCTAGAAGCATCCTACCCTGCTTTGCTGTAGTGTTTCCATAGTTCATAAAGTGTCTGGGCTGTGGGAGATGATTCTGTCCATAAAGTACCACAAGCTGTTATGATTTTGCTTGTCAGTTATGGACTTGGTCCTACACATACAGCTATGGCAGACCTACAGCCAGCTCAGTGTCCCTAGGTCACAGGTAGAGATTGATTTTCCCCAATATATGCAACTTGATCGGAGGATTTTAAAGCAAATACTTAATAAAAATCCTCTCTCTACAGGTCTTGTTAAAGCAGAGGACAAAGCAAAAGCTCATCGAGCCAAGAAACTGGAGGGGAGCACCAACATGGAGGAGCTGAAAAAGAAACCTCCAGGAGCTGGTGTGAAGAAGGAAGCTGCTGTGCACGTACCACCAGGTAAGGCTAGTGGAGGCAGAGCACGGGCAGCAGGCCTTTGTGCCACTTTGCTGCTTATCAGCTTCGCCCTGTGCTCTGCTCTGAGCTACCATGGCCCCCACCTTCCTGACACAGCTCCCACCTTCCTTTCACAGCTAACGGTCCCCATATCCCTCCCAGTCCATCGGGCTGTTTGCTGGGTGAGTTTTCTGGCAGCTTTGTGAGCAAAAGCAGTGCAAAATCAGGAGCACGCAGCTCCTTCCCTTTTGAGGATGAGCACAGGTGTGGGGACAACCACCGCTCCTAAAATACTGATGCAGCCACAACTGACACCCCAAAGGGGTACCCTACATTCACTTCACTGCTAGGACAGAGCACTGCAAGTGCTGGTTGATGGAACCAAATCCTGATTCCGCCTGGATTTGGTGTGAGGACAGTTTGGTTCATCACCTGGGATGACAGCATTTTTCTAACACCATCTCCATGACTTACGCCAGCGCGTAACTGTGGGCATAATGATGTCTCCTCCGAGGTGCAGCCTATGCCCCAGCACAGGTTGCTGACTTTACTCGGGAGTTCAGGGAACAGGAGGAATGCAGGATGTGCAAGATAAACACAGCTGCAATGCCTTACACTGCTTTCAAATTCAAATAAACGACTCTGTGATCTTGCAGCCGTGCAGAAGCATCCAAATAAACAGACTTGGCGGATTTTGTTCAGACCAAGCTTCCCTTGCTGGAAGCCCAGCACTGTTCTGCTGAGAACACGGTGTGAACTCTGGACCTGGGAGCAGGTTTTGGCCCCACACATCTCTTTTTTCAGGTGTTTTTTAAGCCGATCACGTCCATTCAAATAAACACAAGCCTGGAAGTTAGCACTCCCCTAGCTGCCTGTGTGTCTGCTGGGAAGAGGAGTGCCAGGGAAGCTTTCCAGGCACACGTCCGGGTGGAGCTGAGAAACTCACCTTTGTTTCACTCCCGCTAATTGTTTTCTTTGGCAGGAGGGAGTTATTCCACACAGGGCAAGATGAGGTGGCTGAGGGCATCATCATGTTTTAACTCCCAGTGTTCAGGATACCAGCGGGGTTGGAAAGGCAAACCTCCTTTTCCCCTTGAAATGCCAGCAGGTCGGATAACTCTGTGTCCCAGTGACCCAGTTTGCGCAGGCAGCTGCAGGAGCTGTGGGGCAGGCAGAGCTGCGAGTGCCAGCGTGGTTTTTGTCTGGTTTTGGCTTGGCCCATGCCTGGGAAAGTACTTTTTTTAAACACTTTCCAAACTGCAGTGCTTTTCAGTGTAGTAAATCAAGGCATAGGACAGGGCTGTCCTCTCCCGGCAGCCCGGGCAGGCTGCTGTCTCTGTGGCTGGATGTAACACCTTTCTCTTCCTCACCAGCAAACCCCGAGGACCAGTGGCAGCGAGAGATCAGTGAGAAGGGAGAAGTCGCCTGTCCAACCTGCAGCGTCATAACCAGGAAAACGATTGTGGGGCTCAAAAAGCACATGGACGTCTGCCAGAAAGTAAGTGCTTGCCTTATGCAATTACGCACGTGTGGATTTTGGAGGGGAACGGATGTGCATGTGTGCCACTCTTAAATGTGTATTGGTGGTCCTAAACCCAGTCTGGGGGCTGCATTTGATAGAGTGATTGCTTGTTATCTTCAAAGAGCTGACTGCCTTGCTTTGATTCAGATTCACAGAAGGATTTGGACACCTCATTCTTAGCGATTCTGAATCCCTTTGTGGTCTGGGCCCCATGCCCCGGTGTCTGCAGCAGAGTTGAGTGTTTCTAGGAGCTAAACAAGTAGTTCTAAGGCTGGATTGATTGTTGAAGTTGTCTCTAATGCGACCTCCTCCGGAGTCCTGGCTATGGGATTTCACTGTGTGCCATGCCTTGCATCAGCCCAGATAAATTGTGGTTGTATGAGAGCACGTCTTCGGGAGACACCGAGCTCAGATGCGCTCGGGCAGGCTGTCAAGACAGAGGAGTTCAGTAATGGTGCGGTGAAGAATCGTCTCTCTGCCACACCACCATCCATCAGAGCACGGGATTACGTCTTCATCCGTCACCTGGCGCGGTGCAGAGCCATCGCCACAGAAAGCCAATGTGGGATCGATGCCTCCTGCTTTGAAAATATGTGGCTCGGCTTTGATTCCACATTCATTTTCTGTAAATACCTCCTCAGTCTTTGCCTCGCTATTTATACAGCAGTGGGAGGCAGCTCTTCTGTTCAAATTTTGTACTGCATCCACGCTGGACAGAATCCTGCCTCCTCTGACACCCTCCAGGCTTCAGTGGAGTAGGGATTTGGGTTGTTACCACTCATATCTCTTGCATTTTGGGGCAGCTTCCAAGCCAGGCAGGCTCCACACAGGCTGCATGGCCATTTTCCCTGCTCTAAGTAGACCCATGAGTTTCAGCTGAGGAATTGGCGCTCCATCCCTAAGGATGAGTTCTTTGTCACCCTTTCCTGTGTGGCACAGTCCTTGCCAGGGCTGGCAGTGCTGCTCCGGGAGCTGAAGTGCTTTGCAACATCCCTGCTGGAGCAGCTGTGGTCCAGAGAGGACAGGCCTGGAGCTCTGGGTCCATGAGCACAGGTCCAGCTCTCAGCTTATGTCATGCCCTTCGCAAGACCCCGTGGCTACGGGCACGCGAATCCCCATCAGAAGTGACCCTGCCCTGCTCTCAGCTTGCTTTCTGCTTTAATGACTTGAGTACGTCTTAGCTGGACAATGGGAAAGGATGTGCAGGCTCCTGAAACTCTCATAAAACAATGGAAATTAGTTCCTCTGTTCCTTGTCTATCACTGTGCAGTCTGCCCTGTTTGCATCGGGTTTGGAAAGGAAATAAGGGGTGGGGATGGTTGCAACATGCTTGAGCCCAAAGGAGATGAGGGAAGGTATAATCTTGTGTCCCAGGTGGAAGGGCTTATTAGGATATGGACATGGCTTGTTCCTCAGTGTTGTCTGGAGGAATAAATTCCAAATTAGCTGGCACTGGCATCTGGTGAGTCAAGGAGCTTTTGGCATCCACCTTGTAAGGATGAGTGCTTGGTCTGGAACAAGATTAATGATGGAAGCGCAGGTCCAATTGAGTCGTTCCCAACCGGCTGCAGTGAGTTTAGTCTTCAGCTCCAGGATGAGGAGGGATTTGTAGCTTTGTCTTTGTTCCCTCTCCAGCTTCTACTCCAGGCCTGTTTGGAGGGAGCCTAGTGAAGGTGGAACATCAGCCAGGCAGGAGGAAGCACTGGCTCCCTGTCAAGATGTCCTGTCCCTTGGTGCCCAGAGCCCTTGCCTCCTGAGCCAATGAATTCTGGTCCCTGCCCTAGCCAGAGCCGTGATCTGCTGACTCGCTTTGCACATTCCCTTGTGTGTGCATTGAACACAACTTCCCAGTCATTCAGGAGTCCAGGTTGACTCAAGCCGAGCAGGATGAGGCTGTGGTCCTGTCCAGCAGTGTCTTAATTTCCAGCAGCCAAGACACCCAGCAAGCGTAGCATCTGCCAGCATCTGCCGTAGCAAATAGGGCTGCAGAGCACAGCCCGCTAACATATTGGTAGATCAAAGCCTCTTCTCTTTCCTAACCCTTTAACAGAAAGACTCAGGCACCAGGTCTAGATGTTTCCAGCCAATGAGGCTTTAAATCTACATCCAAAATTGAATGTTATCCAAAAATCAGGGCATGTGGATTTGATAACAGCATCCAGGATAGCAGAGAGAAAACTGAGCTGTGGGCTGGGATTGAGATGGAGGACAGGGATGCCACATTTCTCGCTGAGTCCCACTGGTAGGATAACCCATGGGGCTTATTGATGAGCAGCAGCCGCCCTTGGAAGAACGAATGGTGGTGACTTGTCTCTAATCCCTTCAGCTGCAGGACGCCTTGAAGTGTCAGCACTGCAAAAAGCAGTTCAAGTCCAAAGCTGGGCTGAATTACCACACCATGGCCGAACACGTCAGCAAGGTAAGAGAGCTGAGCGGCTCTCATCTCACACTTCATTTCCTGATGCAGATGTGGAAGATGAAGCAATCTGCAGGCTGCTTTCCTTTGTCTTTGTGAAGGGGGATGCACAACACCATCCCTGCAGCATTTCATGTGCTGCTGTCCAGACCTGGCCTTCCCTTTCCCCTGCTGAGCAAAGCCATTCCTCCCTAGGCAGCCAGTTAAGCTCACGGTGATCCCGTGAGCAGAGGACTGGAAAAATAAAACGAGTTCAAATCTCAGAATGGGGGAAGATTCTGTGAGTACCATGAGGCGAACTTTGAGTGGCAAAGCTCTGCCTCCAAAACTGTGCCCACAAATCTGGGACCGATAGGTTCTGCCTTGCACAAACCTCCAAATCCAGTGTTTGTATCTCTGCTGTTCAAATGGAGCCATAAAACTAGTCATGAACAATATCTAGCAGGCACCAATTTAGAAGCTGTTCTTAAAAATCTGATCGTGTACATCTCTGAGGTACCAGGGCAAGGCATAACCGTGTTCTCAGTATCCTGTGTTTACCAGTTGTGACTTGTCTTTTACCTGTGCATTCATCTCCTGCTCTTCAGTCTGCCTGGTGAATCCTCCGCGCTGGAACTGCTGCTGGCTTTCTTTTCTGGCCCTTTGGGTACAAACACAGGAAAGGCATGAGCAGAACTGGCACCTGATGATGAGGGCGTTGGCATGCAGTAAAGCAGGGGGAGCTTCTCTAACGAGAGATTCCAGCCAGCCAAGGGCTGCTCCTGCAAGGCAGAGGTTTATCACCCACTCCTGGCACAGAGCACAAGAGTAAATGGTTGACTCTGTCGCTTCTGTTACTTCCTTGTTTCCAGCCTGTTCCTGTGGAAACCGCTGGACTTGGTGAACAGGAAGAGCGGGAAAGGCTGAGGAAAGTGCTAAAGCAGATGGGAAAACTGAAATGCCCCAATGAGGTACGAGAACAATTCCTGTTTCTCGTTCTGTGGAGAGGTGGAAGGAGTGAGTCCCAATGCAGAGGGACATGTGCTCTCCAGGCATCCCTTAGCACGCGTCCAACTTTCCCACCTTAGCTCAGCCATCTGGGTCCCCATCCTGCTGGCTCTGTGTGCTCCAGCGATGGGGTGTGGGGCAGGTTGAGGAGCGCCGAAGGGCAGGTTCTGCCTCCTGAACTCAGGAATGGGCACAGCCAACGCTGTCCTGAGCACAGCTTAAAACTAAACCAAACCGCACCAAAAAACAGTCACGAGCCGGTGGCAGACAAGTCACGAACAGGTAACGGGGCCATGTGGCAGAGGTTTGTCCCACTGGATGCTTTGCTTTCCACCCAGGCCTTGCCTGCCCGCTGCCTTCCCCTCCTGCTGCCCTTCCTCCGTGTGTCTGTCCGGAGAGCCCTGTCTGTGTGGGGGGCAGGTAGCGCTGGGGATGGGACTGCTCCCCATCCCCCCATGGCACTGTCCTACCTGCATGTCCCTCTTTGGGGGAGAGAGGCCAGCTGGCAACCCCTCATCGCTCAGGGCAGGTTTGCAGAGCTGCTCTTTGGGGCTCCTGGAGGTATGTTCCTCCCTGGAGCAAAAGCACCTGATGGTTGTGACATGGGGATATGAAGTCCCAGCCCTCCTTAACTCTTCTCCCCATCTCCGTAGGGCTGTGTGGCCAACTTCTCCAGCCTGATGGGCTATCAGTACCACCAGAAGCGGTGTGGGAAGCAGCTCACTGAGGCCGACAAGCCTGTCTTCAGCTGTCCACACTGCGGCAAGAAGTACAAATCCAAGGCCGGCCACGACTACCATGTGCGGTCAGAACACATGGCCTCGGTGAGCCCCCCGGACGCCTCCACAGCCCGAGGAGCGGGGCCGTCCCCCGCCGGGGGTGACTGCAGAGCTGCCGATCCTGTGGGCAGGACAGAGCCGGGCAGGGCCGGGCCGGGCAAGGCAGGTGCAGCCGTCGGACTGATGTTGTTTTCTCCCTCATGTCCCACGCGTGTGCGTTGTACTGTGTGGTGTTGCGGGTGGTTGAGTCACCTTCCCTGGAGGTGTTTAAGGGATGGGTGGACGAGGCACTGAGGGACATGGTTTAGTGTCTGATAGGAATGGTTGGACTCCATGATCCAGTGGGTCTCCTCCAACCCGGTGATTTTATGATTCTATGAAATGGGATGCAGCTCTCTTCACCCGTCCTAAAAGCTGTTTTTACAGAACGGAGCTATTGGCAGCGTTCCACTTCCCTGGTGTCCCCATGGGCTGTGCTCCAGCCTACCCTGCATCCATGCTCTGTAAGGCAAAAAACAGTGTAGGCCACACTGTCGGCAGCAAGGAGGTACCTGCTGCTTGCTGGCACTGGGGTGGCAGGATCCGTCCCTGGAGAGCATCCTTTTCTGTTCCATTGATCCCTTCTGACAGTGCATCTGACACCAATAACTCTGTAACTCTAATAAATTGAGACAGATATACACATGGGAGCGCAAAAGGACACACTCAGCCCGACGCGTGGCTGGCTCCTGGGCTGAGGAGGCAGGATGCTCCCTTTCTTCCCATTCTCAGTGCAGAGAGACGCTGGTTTCTGCAGCCCCCGCCTGCACAAAGGGGATCTGAAAATGCCCAGCCCGAACCCCAGCATCCCCATCCAGACCTCACTTCTTCTCCCCTCATCATGCCCTTCCTCACTCTGTCTCTCTCGCAGCCTCCGGAGGAGCCAGAGGTGAAGCCGGAGCCTGGCCCCACAGAAGATTTCGAAAGGACCCCAAGCGGCCGTATCCGTCGGACGTCGGCCCAGGTTGCCGTCTTCCACCTTCAGGAGATAGCAGAGGATGAGCTCGCCAAGGATTGGACCAAGCGGAGAATGAAGGATGACCTGGTGCCTGAAACAAAGCGGGTGAGAAGCCTTTATTTCTCCTTTTTTTTTTTTTCACACTAACTCTGCATGGAGCTGTTTGCGTGGCCCCAGCAGGCTGCTATATCTCCTTTTCAGTGCCTTAAATCAATTAGTCATGAGGGCAAATTTATTGCTTAAGAGCCCAGCTGGGACAGATTTGCCCTTATCCCCCACCAGGACCTAAATGTAAATAGAGCAAAAGGTGATGCTATGTGGGTAGTGGAGAGATCAGAGTCCAGCCTTGAAGATGTTGTGGAGGGAGGTCGGTTCTGCTTGGCGGTGAGGTTGGGGCTGACTGCCAAGAGCACATGAAGAGAGCAGAGGTTGAATCTGAAACGACCTCCCTTGCACTGTCAGAGAGCAAAGATGAGCCAGCGGGAATTTCCTCCCTTCCACGGCTTTTCCTTCATCTCTGGAGACGCATCCCTGGAGGTAAGGGGCCTGCAGCATCACCAGAGCAGTGCTGGGGGGTTTAGGGCCAGATCTGGTTAAGAACGTTTTCTTTCCCAAATACCTGGTCTTGTCATTGGTTGCCAGATGCCGTCAGCTGCAGTGCATTTATAACAAATCCAGCCCAAAGTAGCTGTTTCATTTCAGATACTGTGGGAGGAGAGGTGTGGTGCTCTCTTCTCCCCACCCCAGCTTCAGCACTCACATTCCTCTTTCCTCCTCAAATTGCTCCCCTTACTCTTGACTTTGAGTATTTTCCCTGTGAATTGAAGGAGCAGCTGAGAGTCCCAGGCCTGGACAAGGGTCCTGTGTGCACAGAAAAGCATCGCAAAGGCCTGAACTGCTGGTGAAATGCTTTTTGTGAGACAGTTCTGATATTTACTGTGTAATTGTTCAACTGAGCCCGATCTCAATGCTAAGAAACAAAGAGAATTGCTGCAAGGTTGGCAGAAGCAGGTTTGCATTGGAGGTGAGCAAGAGGGGAGCTGGACCAACTCCCTGGTGGCAGAGAAGGCTCTCGGTCTGGTGGCCGTGCATGGGTGGCTCTCCACGTGTCACACAGATGAATTGCAGGGGAGGTCAGTGTGGTGGGCGAATACATCTGTAGCTGTGAGCGTGCCTTTGAGCGTCTCGCGGTGCCTGTCACGTTCCCTTGACAACGCTCCAATATATAATCTGTTCCGTCTATGACTTTTTTTTTCTCGACAAGCAATTCGGGAAGGAGGTGGGAGGCAGGTTCTACCCAGGGAGACTAGTGGAAGCTTGCTGACTTCAGCATGCTCTGCTCGTCTTGCATCGCCCAGGACCAATCTGTGTTTACAAGTTGCTTCAGTTCAGGATGTGGAAAAAAAATCTCCCAACTTTGAGTGACTCAAACACACCAGCAAGCAGCCAGTTTGACCTGTTAGAGCCCCAGAAATAGCCAATCCCTCAGAACTGGCTTCAGCTCTGTGGCAGATTCTGCCCCCGAGGGGGGCTTGGGGGAGCAGGCGGTGACCCCACATCCCGGTGCCACCGCCTGCCGAGCGCACGTGGTGGCCATCATTTTGAGGGGCCTGACAACCCAGAGCCGCTAGAGCTGCAGAAAGACAAACACCAGTGATCTGTGACCAGGGCGGTAGGATTGGTGGTCACTACACCACTGTCACATCTTCTTGTGGGTCGTATCCAGCCATTGGGAGTGTGCTGCTGGGACTGCAGAACCCCCTCACTGGCTTGGACCTGGAGACAGGTGGGATGCTGGGGATTGGCAGCAGACTGCGGCTGCTCTTGCACTGTCTCAGCAAGACCTGGATTTTCCAGGGTCTCGGAGGGATGGATGCTTCCCAGCTCCCATCTGTAACCAGACGTGGCTAGATGTACCCGGACTTGCTGCAGCGCAGGACCCTGCTCCAATCCTGATCTCTTCGGTTACCCACCACAGTCCTAGCAGTCAACATGGATTTCAAGAGAGCTGATGAAGAAAGCCACCCCTCCTCTCCATCCCTTCTCCAGGCAGCAAAGCTTTTCCCTAGGGGAAGGGAAGCAGCTCCTCAGCAGGCCGATGGGATATGGGGGTTTGCAGCCTCCTCGCTGCAGCCCACGTGGCAGCCGGTCCCAGCTGAGAAGAGGGTTCTTGGGTTTGGATCCCGTTGGTGGCCCGCGGTGGGATGCTTTCGCCTTTCCCCAAGAGGATGGATTCTTTCGCACCAAAGTGATGGCATTAGAATAAACGCTCGCTGCTCGATCCCAGGCCCTGCGCTGCCTTCATTCTGTGCTAACCAAATCCAGCATTTCTAAATATACACTGGAGTCTCATTTTCTCGCTCCGGTCTTTATTTGCCTCTGGATAAGCTGAAACAGATGGGATGTTTCACAACGGCTGCTCGCTGGAGATGTCAGATGGGGAAGGGCGCACCCCTGCTGCTTTTCTGGGAAAAAATCCCCTTTCCACAAGCTCCATGAAGATGATGCTGATCCACCGACCATCCTCTGGCCTTCACTGGGGCATCGTCTGCCCGTGAGCCTCGGGGCTGCCACAGAAGGAGCAAGAGGGGAGCAGCTTCCCAGCTTGATGGCACGAGCAGGCCATGGTGGGCTCTGGGATCTGGGTAGGAGAGGTGCCCTTACTCATTTTAGAGGCCAGATTGAGAGAAGGAGCATTCTTGAGCAGAGGGAAGAGGCATCTAGGAGGCGAGAGGGGAGAGGATGCCATGGAAATCTGACAGTTTGATGGTGTGATGCTTTCCCGATAGAGCTCGTGGTAGGGTTGCTTGTTTCAAGGTGCTGTGAGCTCTGTGCTGGAGGCTCCTGCATGCTTTGGGGTGCAAGAGCACCCTGTTCACCTCCCCACAGCTCAGGTCTGGGTGTTCCTACAGGGCTGGGGCAGTCGTGGAGGCTGCACATCCACGGGGAGCCTGGGTGCTTCATGGCGGGGTCCAGAGCAAAAGGCTGCCGTGGGCTGGCCATAAAGCTGAAGTGGAAAAGTCTCCTTCAGGCTTGAGTTTTTTAAGAACCCCCTGGAACTAGGGTAAATTCCAGAGCAGAAGAGCCTGGCTTGGGTTTTTCCCCCAAAACAATGGCCCTGTGATCCGGGCGAAAGCCAGGCTGAGCCCTGCGGACTCGTGTCACTGGTGAGCCAAGCCGGATCCCAGCTCCAGCTGCAGATCTGGAGCTCAGCAGTGCTGAGTCCATCCTTCCTCCCCTTGCTCGGCCGCCCTGCTGTGGTGTGACCCAGCTGCCCAGAGCTGCGTTTGGGACCCGGCCACCAGCCAGTGCCCCTGGGTGTGTTTTAGCTTCACCTCCCAGACAGCATCAGCCGTGGTTTCCGTGGGGCAGTGGGAGAGCCATGCTGGCGCTGGGGACCTCGGCAGGGCTTCCAGGGGAGTTTGTTGGCTGGGGCCGAGGCAGCATGCCTGGTTCTCATTTACCGCGATGTATTTTGGGGAAGGGGAGAGCTGTCTAGGGAGTGGGGAGGATTGAAATATGAAAGTTAATTAAGTAAAACCAGTCAGTCAAAGAAAACAAGCCTTCTCACCCCGGCATCCTTCGACTGTTCAGAAGAGATGGGCTGCGGCCAAACCCAGTTGTAGTCGTTTAATGATTTGGCCATGAAGATTTTCACTTACAGGCTGTTTGAGGAAAAGAAGTGGAAAAAAAATAAAATATTCCATGCCTGAGGCTCCCTCTTAATAGAGACATAAAGATGACTTTGACATTCCCAGAACCGCAGCGCCCTGGGAAGACATGGGATTTGCATGTTATTGTGCAGGGCTTTTGGAGGAGAGCAGGGAGGGATTTTTCTCTGGAGTGGGAAGCCGGAGCAGCGGAGTCCACATCTCTGAACATCCCCCCTTGTCTCTTCCCCAGGGGCGCGCAGAGGGAGAGGTTGTTGCTGGGGCTGTGTGCGGTTACTGTTAACGTTTGCTCATTCATGGGATTGATTGGTTTTTAATTAAGGAGGCCATTTGGCATCCTGGCTCTTGGTATCAATGACAGAAAGGGACTCCTGCGTTCTTCCCCTGAGGTGGCGTTGCCTTCCCCGGGCCAGGGACCAAGCGCTTCATGGATGCACCATCCCAGTGCTTCAAAGAGCTCTGCTGGCATCTCCCCCAGCCACGAAGCACGATGGAATCGCAGCGCACTGGGGCTCGGGGGAGCTGGCCACATCCGTCCTTAGCAGCATTTGTAGCTCCATTTCACAAGGCCCTTCGCCTCTGCCCCTCGCGCGCAGCCAAATTCTCCCTGTGCTCCCTTCTCCTCCAGCCGTGCCCCACCACGTGCCAAGGAGGGGGCTTGTGGGACACTTTAAATTTGAGTGGAAATGAGCAGTTGGTGTCTGAGCCCTGCACATCCCTGAACCCTCGGTGCAAGCTCCCCTTTACGGAGAGGTTTGGGAGCAGGGTGTTCGGAGGAGCTGGACAAAGGCAAATCCGCAGCTGTATCAGCACGTTCAGGAATAGTCGCAGCTGGAAAAGAAATCCAGGCAGTTGCCTTCCTGTGGCATCAGAACCACAAGCTCTGGGTCCTACAGGCACATTTCGGAAACAGTGCCTGGGTTTGTAGCTCTCTAGAAGCACCTTATTTCTGTGCATCCTCGTCGACCGTGCCTGTGGAGAGCAGCCCGTGTTCTGCAGCTGTAGGTGCAAGGATCTTGCAGCTCGGGGCAAGCTTGGGGCTTGGGACCCAAGCAACATCCATCAGACCAGCTCACGCTGGGAGCTGTGCTGACACGGTGGGGCTGGCTGCAGGCAGAGCAGCCCCGTGTCCCCTACCGATGGTGGCACAGTGGCAGGTGGCCCTGCAGGTCGAGACAATGCTGTGGTCAGGAGGCACGGAGGAGCCGCAGCCGCCTTTACTTGTATTGAACATGCAGAAATGGAGTTCGGAAGGCCGGTCCGCTATGCTAAACCTCAAAGTCACTAATAAAGCGGTAATTAAAAGCATTTGGAAGGAGCAGCCCTGCCAGAAGGAGAGGCAGAGACAACAAGAGCCTTTCATTGTTCAGCGGGTTGTGCCCATTCATCAGTGGAAAGCAGCCACAGAGGCTCTTGGCATCCAGCCCCTCTGCCCAGCATGCAGGGTTGTTTATTCTCCTGGTTATGAAACACGGCAGAAGGGCCACACCGACACGATGCACCAAAATCACCGGCTCCAGGCCCAGGCTCCAGGCCCAGGAGCCTCCCATTTGCCAGCACCACATGGAGGTGGCAGCAGCGCTGGGGCACAGCAGCGGGCAGAGCCACCATCACTGCGCTGCGGGAGGTGGCATCACCAGGGGAAGCCTCCCAACTAGTTTTCAGCCCCGATTCCCTTCTCCTGGAGGGGGTAGAAGCCATGTGAGGAGCAAGGACTCCACCAAGGACTGGACTGGTGTGTGCCGCTCTGCTAATCATCTTCTATTGTTTGCAGCTCAATTACACCCGGCCGGGGCTTCCAAAGCTCAATCCGAGGCTGCTGGAGAACTGGAAGAACGAAGTGAAGGAGAAGGGCCACATCAACTGTCCCAACAATGTAAGGACCATCTCTGTTCTTCTCCGGGCTGACTGTGATCCCAGTCTGCAGGAGGAGAGGAATGTTTGGGGGGCAGAAACCCACCACGGGCAGGTTCTCGTTAGGCCCTAGATGAAGCTAGCAGTGATACTCAGACCCCTGATTCACCTCCTCTCCCTGGGGTTCCTGCTGTGTGTGGTTGAAGTATTTTCCCGCCTTTCAGACCATTATAGTGCGCTCAAGCCACCGGCCTTGGGGACTGGGTCACCTTCTCCCCTGATGCCCTTGGGCCAGCAGCTCAGCATTGCCCAGCTGATGCTCTGGAGCTGCCTTTGGGAAGCTCCTGAGATCCAGACAAGGCGAAGGCTGCGTGCACTGTTCTTGAGAGCCTTTCTATGCTGAAAATCTGCTTTTCCCAGCGTAAAGCCAGGACTGGTTTTAAATCACTCTTTTCAAAGCCCTGGGAGAGGCAGAGACCTCGGGGACGTGGTGCACACGCTTTATCTTGCTGTAAAACACGGCCATGGCCTGCGCTCGCGGGGAGGTGAACTCCACCCGCGTGCTGGGCTGTTGATTTATCTTCTGAAACAAAGCCTTGCTAGTGGGAGTTCTGAACGGGGCTGTGACCGCGAGGCTGGGGGAGATGCGCTGGCTAATTAATGTCATACACAGACGCTTTGAAAAGACGTTGCTCAGAAACTGGTCATGCTGCTGCCCGGGTGATTTCTCTTCTCTGTTAAACGTCTGCTGTGGCTCCAAGAACTCCTGTAGCCCAGCAGGGCCTCCTGACTGCTCAAAAATGTACGTTTTCCACGGAGTCATTTAGGGGAGACATTTTTCAGCCCCTCGCACAGGGACGTGGCCACATGACTCCCATTAGCACTAATAGGAAACGTGTGACCAGAGCCCTCCGCATCTTGCTGAGTATTAACCTCACGCTGCTCAGCATGGACCGGTGGCCGTGCTGGCTCAGCGGGCTCCTGGCCCCAGCACAGAGGAACGCACGGAGACAAGGGGGGATCGTGGCAAACTCTGCTTTGTTTCTTCCTGCAGTGCTGTGAAGCCATTTACTCCAGCGTCTCGGGGCTGAAAGCTCATCTGGCTAACTGCAACAAGGTGGGTCCCTCCTTTTACAGCCTCAGCTCAGATGTGGGGTTCGATTTTATTTTTCTGCTCCCCAACAACTTGTTTGGAAGCAGCAGGCCAAGGAACGACAGCACGGGTTAGAGGATCATCACCACTGGGCGGGCTGGCCAAGCAATGCCACTGCCCATCAAGTTGTCACCACGCAGCTCGTTGTCACATCATCCTGGTCCAGCCGCTTGCCCTCAGCACTGTCCTCCTGAGCAGGGTCAAACCCACAGCCGTGGGCGGCCAAAGGCAGAGAGGCTCAAGCTGAGCAGATTTGATGGCAGCGATTTACCTGCCACCCCAGTCTTGCAACACAAGGCCCCAGACCTCCAACACGCTGAGCTGGGGGCAGCAGGAGCGAGCTCTCCTGCTTTGCATCCTCCCACCTCGCCGTCCCCATCCCGCAGCAGCCGCTGCCCAGCGTGGCTTCTGCAGCCCTCAAGTCGATCATGAGCCCTTGCCCACCCAGCATGGCCTCGCACACAGCCACACATTCCCTGCAGCAGCTCAGTGCCAGGGAGCTGTGTGTTGGAAGCTGAAAGTTTCCCAAAGCAGGTAAGAATCATGAGTCTTTCTCCATTGATCTGGGCAGCCCTACGGCCCGTCTGGAGGCCCAGCAGCTTCCCCAGCTGGAGGGAGGTGGCTGATCTGTGCAGAGACCAGCGGCTTCTTGCTAGATAGAGCAGCTTCGCTGCTGGTCACCATGAGCTCTGGTGGCCTGGAGCCACCACAGCAGAGGGATCGGGAGCTCAGCGTAGGTCCCTCAAACTGGAACGGAGTAAGAGCTGGTAAAGCTTCACATTCTGAAACATTTCCAGCTGCAACTTCCATTGAATGGAGCTTCCAGGAGGCAGCTCAAATACGTACCCTGTGGTTACTGAAAACACAAACTCCTGCACTCCTCCAGTGCTCCTGGAACATCAGCCCCTAATTGAGACCATTTAGAAAATGAGATCCGGTAGAAGAAGCTGTACTTATGCAGGATATAAAAGTGCAAACACAGGAGATAAGGGCAGTTCTTCTGCTTGCCTGCAGCACCAGGCAGCCCACCAGTGAGCAAGAGAAAATGGAACCATTTTCCAGCTGGTGCCGTGCAGCAGCCAAGCGTTTGCACGAGCATTTTCTGTACCTGCAGAGCTGCACTTTCCAGGTCCAGTAAGCTTGGGGTGTAAATCTGTTGTAAATCACAGCCCCTCCTGAGCTGGCCTGCGACTTGTGCTGTAAAACCCTCCAGAATGGTTGAAATACATCAGGCCACACTGAGGGCTGAGGATGCTGCCAGGCAGCACCCCATCCTCAGCGGGGATTGATGCACCAGGGTGGCTTTTGCGTGAGTATTTGTGAAGCCAGGCTGCAGCCAGGCCAGGCCTGCCCGCCTCCTGCTTGTCCCTGGAATGAAAAACCTGTCAAGATCTGGATTTACAGCGTGGAGCCAGCTATGGGGGAATTCCCAGGGAGCCTATGAATCGCCTGGAGGGGCCCATCCATAAACCCCTCGTCAATAGAAAGCACATTATCTCCCCTGTGCTGTGAACTGCAGCGGAGCTGGGAGATCAGTCATCCCCGCAAGGGCTCTAATGACAGAAATGCAGGAGTCGCTGCGTCCCTTTGACAGCGTAAAAGAGAAATTAGGTGAGTCTGTTGGAGATAAATTAGATGGCGGTTCAGTCCCAGGGGATCATGGGTCTGCTGACAATGAGGAAATGTGGTGATCGGCTCTGCCTGAGGACACACGTGGGGACACATATCGTGTCGGTGGTAACGTCACAGCCGATGTCGGGGATGCGCAGGCAGCGAAACCTGCCACTCGCTGCCCTCCCAGCTCCAAGGACCTGGCGCTTTGATGCCTGGTGCAGGTGTGGCCGGCACGGGCTGGAATTCAGAGCAGAAGATGTGGTTGTGAGCTGGCCTGGAGCCAAGGGCTGGCAGAGATCTGGTGTTTCATTTTCTGTTATTTCAAGATTCAAGCATCAACCTCCCTTTGCGAGGTGTGGGGCAGGGTCGGGGGCCGCCTCTCCAGGGCATTTTTGACTCTGCTTGGGGCTGCAGGAAGATGCTCTCTCTTACAGGGGGACCACTCGGTGGGCAAGTACCGCTGCCTTCTGTGCCAGAAGGAGTTCAGCTCCGAAAGCGGAGTCAAATACCACATCATCAAGGCTCACTCGGAGGTAAGGAGATGGTTGGGGCTGGTCCAGGCTCAACACACCCATCCTTGGGCTGCTCTGTCTGTCCCTGTCTGCCAAGAGCGGAGCTCAGCGCCTCGCAGCAGCATCAAGGATGCTGTGAGACCCTGTGGGGGACCTCCCTGTCCCCTTTGGGTCCCTGACCCCCCAAGGCTGGTTGTGGCTGCTCCGTGCTGGCCAGCTTGTCCTTGGGGAGGCGATGCCAGCAGGGCCGGGGTGGTCCAGGCTTGGGCAAGGGTCGTGCGTGCCGGTGCCCGTACCCGGCCCCAGGATGGTCACTAACCCCCCTGTCACCCCGCGGACACAGAACTGGTTCCGAACCTCCGCAGAGGCCAGCCGGAAAAAGAAAAGCAGGGAACAGCTTTCTTCCAGCAAAGAGGAGAAAAAGAAAAGCACAAACGGGAAGAAGAGGGGGAGGAAACCCAAGGAGAGGCCTCCAGAAACGTCCCTGAAGGGCAGAGAGAGCGTGGCAGCAAAGACTAATCACAAGAAAACCCTCGAGCACTGGGAAGGCTCCCGAGGCAGCCCTGATGGGGATGAGTGCGTCCCCAAGCCCCTGAGCCAGCGGAAGGGGGGAGCCAGTAAAATGCCTGAGAAATGAGCAGCTCAGAGACTCATCTCCGAGGATTCGTTTACAGCCCAGGGTAACAGGGTGGGGGTCTCTCCCAGTTTTCGTCCCCCTGCGTTCCACCTCCCCACCCTCCACTCACCCCACTTGCACAAGAAAAAAAAGAGAAAAAAAAAGAAAAAAAAAAAGAGACAGAAAATACCAATTAACCACTTTAAGCAAGTCACGGACCTTGTTTCACACTGGAAACCAACAAAATCAAGCGAGCTGGGCCGTTCTCCACCTCTACCCATGTACATACCCCCCTGCCCTGTGGCACCCTGCTGCCTCTCCCCCACCCTTCCCTCCCTACTCTCCGCACCAAACTGGTGACTCTTGAGGAAAAGGAAAGTGCAATAGCAGCGGGACCCCCTCCGCTGGGGTCTCTCTGCGGCTGTGTGCCAGGGTGGGGGGCTCCCTGTAGCCTCCCGCTGCATCCCTGCTCCCAGGGCGATGTTTCCAAAGATGTTTGATCTGTGCTAGGGCAGAGGGAAGCGGGATCTGGCCGCAGATGCTGTGGGGGATCTGGTAGCGCTTTCCCCGCAGCCTTGGGCTGAGAGGGGACAACCTTCAGAAGAGAGCGGCTTGATGGTGTGTCAGCTCCGTGCAGGGATTTGTCTCTGCAGTGTGAGGCACAGGCAGAGGAACGAGCAGGGCGTGTGGCATGGGGCATCGTCCCGAGACAGCAGGGCTGGCCATGGCCGCACAATGTGGTGCAGGAGGTGTGAGCAGCCCTGGAAGTCATTGGGAGAAGCAGTTGCTGTAGGATGGATCGGGTTGGAGGGTTTAACTGAACGTTGTGGGAATGCCGTGAGCGCCATGCAGCATCGCAGTGAGACCGTGGATGCGGTGTGATGGTGGGAGCTGCGTCCCAGTGACCAAGGTGGTGTTGCAGGTGTAGCTGGACACAGAGTGCTGCAGCGGTGATGATGGCAGTGCCAAGGTCAGGGTGAGCTGGCAGCCACCAAGCTGGTCCAGCTGGTGGAAAGGGCAATGGAAGTCCCCACTGCCTCCTAGCCCAAAGGTGCTGATGGCCCCGGAAAGAGGAATGGGGTTTTTGTCACCCAGCTGTGGCCACGGGAGCCGTGGGACAGGGCCAGGGGCAGCATCAAGTGACAATCATGCGTCCTGCTTTCGGTCGTGCTGCACTCACCTTGTCCCCCTGGGCTGGACCCGCCATGGGGTGAGTCTTGGTTCCCCTGGACTCCATCAAAACCCTACAACCATCTTCCTCGGGGATGGGGAGCCCCTGCACAGCGTGCACTCCCTTGCTGGTTCCCTTTGCCTGGCCTTTCCTTTGCCTCTGCGCTCAAACCATCCTAATGCCTCGCTCCGGCCTGGCAGGACCCATCCCAGACCAGGCTGCATCTGTTCCAGACACAAACCAGGCTACCTCGGTCCTTGGGAAACGGGCACGTTTTCTCTCGGTATCACAACAGAAAACCTTAATTTGATTCTTTTTTTTTCCCCCCACGTGGGAGCCAGGAAGGTGGCATCAGGGAGGAGGAGGAGAACTTCTGCTTTTACTTTAATCAATTCAAACCTCAGCCCTCACTTTCCTTCGTTGCTCATCACTGCCCACTGGAGGCTCAGTGTCGTCTCCCTCCTCCGAGGAGCCACTCAGTAATAATTTAACGTCCTTCTCCACCGGTGGGTCATTGCGGGAGGGAGGGGATGGTGGTGTCTGGAGCTGGGGCTGCTTCTCGGAGGAGCCGATGCTCCTGCGCTGGCCGAGGCTCTCGCTCCTGTCTGCATTGCCAGCACGCTCAGCCACGAGTGGGATGAGGGAACCCACTGGAGCACTGCCGGTTGCACTGGGCTTTGAAGCAATTAGTAAGAAAGCTTAATTAGTCACTTAATTTGCCGCTTGTGCTTCATTCCATCTTTGTTTTGGTGGTGCCCGCTTGCCGGAGCAGGAACGACTGGAAGTTGGTGGCTGGTAGGGACCCCACAGCCCAGGAGGGCGCTCTGGATGTTCAGGAGAGCAGATGAAGCTGGGGACCTGGTGCAGTTTGGCACTGAATCTTCATGAAGGGGCAGGGGGAGCCGCTGGATCCCAAATCGATGCCCCACTCTGGGGGGAAGCCCCCAGCAAAGCTCCTGGCCTGGGGAGGGGGACCCAGGTGGCCTTGGCTGCTGGTTTGGATGTTCACCTTAAAACCCGCTCTGCCTGGGGATGGCACGGGGCTCAAATCTCATTAACACGCAATTAATCGGCTTCTCCTGGATTAAATTAACAGGCAGCGCTGTGCTTTGTGCTGGAGCTGAGCCTCAGAGCAGGAGCAGCCAGGAGCTGCTTGGGGCAGGGGAGACCTAGGGAAGGGCCAGCTTGGGGTTTAGGTGGACGGTCTGGCTCAAAACCCCATCCCACGGCTTCCATAACGAAGTGTCTCCAAATGAGCATCCTGGGAGAGTGAAGGGTGAGAGCAGGAGGGCTGGCAGGGGCCTTGTGGGCGTGTCAGCATGGTCGGGGGGTTCAGACCAGGCGATGGGCTGTGGGCAGTGGGGACGGTGGTGCTGGAAACATTTCTTAGCCCCTGTGAAAGCAGCACCTTGGTCCAGTGGGAATCTCCTTAGGAGAAAGTGAAACCTTCAGGGCCTTTTTTTCCCCCCTTAAAAGGTGTTTTTCCCTCAGTACTCATCGCTCCAGGGGGATACATTCTGCCTTCTCCATGAGACATCCTTTAGTCTCCTGGGTGTCCAGGGAAGGCTCTGCAGCGATACCAGGAATATCAGGATCTGCCAGCTGTGGTGGTGGTGTGGGTTGTGCCCTTCTGGCTGCTTCTGGAGGCCATGGGTGAGAGAGGGATGAGCACACCCTCTCCCCACCATCCCCTTGTCCGTGGGGTCACCCATTGAGTCAGCGGGGGCTCAGGACACGGTAGGTGCCACCGGCCTCTGCAGCACCTGGGGACGATGACACCACAACCCCACAGCCATCCCACCACCCACATCCCTGAGGAAAGGGCTAAACCCCTGTGGGGTCAGGGAAAACCTCACCGAGCCATCCCCGAGAGCTTCAGTCGTGGGGCTGGAGACCCTTGGCGCAACCGCACTGCGCCAGCGAGGTCGGCTCTGCCTCCGGAGCTGCCCCAGCCCAGAGCATCACTCGCGCCCATCAATATTGGGAGCGTTTTGTTCTTTCTTTCTCTCCTGGTGACTCCCATCCCATGGCATATCCGAATGTTTCTCGTCGATGCCAGTTATTAGTGCATAAGTGTATTTTGGGGAAAAAAATTAAAAAAAAAAGAAGAAAATGGAAAAGAGAAAAAAAAAAATTTTCAATTTATCACTTGTAACCATATATATAAATATATAAATATATATAT
>WAAB01009238.1:236180-286936 GCA_013389865.1 Piaya cayana | reverse complement strand
CTTTTCTGCAGAAGCCATTCTTGGTTGGATTGTGTTGCAGTGGAAGTGGGTGACATCAGTGATTCCCTTCTACTGAGTATTTAGAATAGGGACTCCTGAACTAGCTGCTAGTTATGTGACTTAGAAGTAGCTGGTTCCTCAAACTGAGGTACTAGATAAAGAAGTTTGAAATACTCACTAAATTAGGGGCTAAATAAACCTCTTTCCCCATGAGATCTGAAAACATTACCCTTGCTTTTGCCTATCTTTGCTTTGCTCATATATCCAGTTTTGCACTGATATAATTCGTCGTTCAAAAAAGCCAAGTCAGCCACCTTGACTCAATTATGCCAATGAGTAATGTTTTTATACATTGCTATAACTTATATTTGCAATGGGTCTAAACACNCATTGATTTCTCCTGAAGTGCTTTGCAGGGAATGTCAATAGAAAACCCTGTTGTAAAAACGGGGAAATCTCTTGATTATTTGTTTTGGATGGCTATAGAGGAAATTACATATGCTTTCACAGAAAAAAATCCCCTATTATTACCTTCTGTCCTAAAAGGCGCGGGGGGGAGAGAGGGAAAGCCTAGTGACTCTGATCCTACTCTAAATTATCCTAAAGTAAATTCCTGGCAAACCAAATTAAGGTAGATGGCTGGATTTAATGATAGTAAGCGGTACAGACTAGCTTAAAGCTTGAAATGCGGCACTTTGCCGCTTTGCACTCCTTCGCAGCAGTTTTGATCAGTTTTCTTTTCTTGACTTATTTCAGAGTTATTTTACTTATAGCTTGAGCATAAACAGGCAACAGCAGGTCAGCTGCTAACAAAACAATGTGGAAAAATACTGTAGCTGTAATTTATCTAAAATTAAGAAAATAATTGTTTAGAGTGTGAGATGCAGTCATGTAGCAAGGTATTCACAAATACCTCTGTCTGATAAGGCTTGTGGCTGAACAGAGACATACCAAGCTCAGACAGAGATGTGAGTCAACACTTTGAAGTCTCATGGACTAATTCTTCTTGTATCCATGTAAGATTTCTGTTGCATGGGGAACACTACCCCTCAAAATTAAAGCTCCCGACAGAGGGAAAAACATGCATTTTAATTAGAGATAGATCTTAGACAACTGAGAGATCAGGTATTTGCGGGGTGTGTGGAAACTGCAGAACTGCTTTTGGTGCAAAGCAAGCAAGTATCCAGTTAAATGCATTGACAGCAGAGGACAGAGGCTGCTGCTGTCTCTTGCTGAGTTTCAGAACTCAGTTAAGCTTCCCTGAGTGCTTAATTTGCAATTAAGCAGTTTTGTCTGGGCAGGCATCTAGAAGAGTTTTGTTGGATTGCTGCTCAGCTTGCTCCATCAAATGTTTTTGTCAAGTCTTTAATCAAGACAATATTAGTCATCCTCCAACCCAGTGGCAGAACTGTTAACCTGTCCTTGAATTTCCGAAGGTGTAGGCACATTCTGAGTAAAGTTCTTTGAGAAGATGGCCTTCATTCCCATTCCTGATCTTTAGCAGGGCCATCTGGTGTAGGACACTTGTCCAGGTTTTCCAAGGATTCTGCAGCCTGGCCGAGTGGTCACTGCCCACGGGTACTTGCAAACCTGTTGTGCTGCAGTGAGTGGAAGCCTCTTGGCACATCAGACTGATGTGAACGGTGCACATGTTGTCTGATATTTAACCTGTGGTTCCCTTTGATTCTGCTTTGCTCTCATCCCAGAGTGACCCATTTGGTTTCCATCTTTTGTGGTACTCAGCCCTGCACCGGTCCAGAAATAAAAATAAATTATTTTCTCTGTGCCTTAAGTAATCAGTTCTGCATTTCTGCATCAAAACTTACAAGCATAACAAGGAGTAAGTGATCACGCGGCCTTTTCCAGTCACTTATCAAGACAATAAAATATGATCATACTTTCTTCCATTATAAAATAAATCAACAGTGGAAAAATATCTTTCAAATTTGTAAGAAATTAAGTTTCTCCTTCAGAGTGTTAAGCTACAGAGGAAACATGAAGAATCAACTTTGACACACATGACGAATATTGCAAGGGAGCTAAAGTTAAAAGGCAACTCCTTGAAGACTTTGGATCATTAAGAAAGTACACGAATGGGCTGAAAGTCTTGAAAGAAAACTTATCCCAGACTTACTTGGTTGGACCAGTGCCAGGGCTGTGAATTTGCCTCCCAGACTCTATCACAGTAATGATGTCTAAGAGAAAAATCCACCTCTTCTTATTTCCTAGAGTGGGGAAGAATCTGTGGTGAACTGGGGTTCCCGTATGTTCATTTGTGTGTGTATGTGTAGTTAGAGCACCATCCCATAAATACTGTCTCATTTTGTCCCTAAACCAAGGTTATGGCTGCACAGAGACCCATGTGAATCTCTGCTGTCCCACTTATGTGACACAGAGCTTTGGACGTGGTGTTTTATCATATATTCAAACAATATCCCCTACCCTTAAATGAGTGATTACCCTGGTATCAAAGGTGAAGTCACCTCACCTTCTATCAAGGGCAGCTACACCCTGGCTCTGTCCTTTGCTAATGAGGGAATCGTTAGGGTCCTGTACGTGGTGCATCTCTCCTGGGTGGCCTGAGAAGAGCCTGGTTCCTCTTTGTTAGCTCTCTTTGGTTTAGGCACGGTGTCAGACGTAGGAGTTGATCCCCAAGTGGATGTTCAATTCAGAGGGTGACCTTATGGACCACGGAAACTTCACATGTGAAATATTTGAGACCGCACGTCTTCCTGTGTCTCCACACAGCTCTCACACAAAGGGTCCTGTGTCCCAGGCTCCACACAACATCCCAACAACAATTAGGTGACTCAGCTGCCCCGGCGCTGAGGTACGCACCCGGCTGAGCAGACCACACTGGGCTTTGCAAGGAGAGGGTGAGGGGAAGTTATTTGGGGAAGTGGGTTTGAGGGTGGTTTGGTGTGAACACATCACGGAGAGGTCTGCATGTCTCACAGTGGAGGGAGAGAGGTGGAGGATAGTGGAGCTGAGCTTTCCCATGACGGTTGCAGTGACTGCAAGTCATCTTGCGAGACTGGGCTGCGTCTGTCCTGGCATTCACGCTTTAAAACTCATTTCCAGCTAGTTTACTAGAAATAGCCTACATAGCCCTAGATGTGAAATATCCCAGGCTGGCAAGCTAACATCTTGTGCTAGCTGCAATCTGCAAGCTCCGAATTTCACAGCTGCGGTGAGACAGTATTTAAAATCTCAGAGACAGAAATGGCCCTCTGTAAAGCAGAAATTATAAGTTTTGGCCCTGTCTCTAACCTTTGGAATGTTGCCCAGCTTCTGACAGTCTGTGACGATGTCTCTGTGGAGGAAATCCTACACTGAAGAAAAGCACGTTGCTTTCTCCCAAAGTTATATTATTTCTTTCATTCGGCCACCAGAAAGGACACTTTGTCATCTTGACAGATCCTAAATATTCCCTCCTAATTTTAAGGGAGGCAGATAGAGGGGAAAAAATTAAGGAATTTTCAGGAGTCTTATTTATGGCTGAGGATATAAGGGATTTGAATGGAAATAACAATTAAACTTGAGAAAAAAATTCACACTACAGGTCACTGCAAACCCAACTTTTCCCCTTGTGAACTCAAGCCGAGGAGGTTTTCTTCCCCTTTGTGATTCAGGCTTTGCTAAACTTCTCTGAAAATAGTTCATATATCATAGAAAAGAATTTCCATGGGGAACATAAATACATCCGTGGAAAGAAGGGAATTTTTTTTCCTTGTCTCTGGGAATGGATGAGAAAGAAAGACAGTTGACGCCAAATATTAATGATGAGTGGAGGAATCCATCCAAAGAAGTGATCTATTGAGAATACTAAAACTATCCTAAAGTCACAGACATATAAAAATCTAGTATGGAACAATGACTTTTCCACTAATATAGGCTTAGATTCAAGAAAATATTTAAGCACATGCTTAAGTCAGTCTCTGCTCTAAACAGCCCTTAAGTGAATTTTGGAGGCCAACTTCAGCTTTATTGATGCGTTTCTCAACCCTGTGGATATCAACAGGCATTAAACGTGCCTATAGTTAAGCACATGCTTAAGAACTGTCTGGAGGGGAATTTTTTTCTTTCAGCGGGACCACGTATCCCAGTCCTCAATTCCTCTGATTTGGGAAGAGTCTGCTTTAAATTTGTAGTTGAGGGGACAACTTTGAGAACACTCAGAGCTTACGGAGTTTGATCAGTAGAGAAGAAAGTCACATCTATCTAAAGGAAATGCAAATCATGCCATTTAAACATTGAGTGATTCATGCAGTGACACGGATGCATAGATCTGTTGCACACACACATGTATGAACACACACATTCTTGCACCTGTGCTGTGCTTCCCAGGCTTCTCACTTAATGGTGACAGCCAAGGTCATGATAGAGGGACATTAATAGCTGGTATTTGCTTGTAAACACCTCTGTAAAACCACGCCTTGGACTTGTGATCCCTTCACAGACAGGAGTGACGGGAGCCTCCCAAGGAACTGAGTGGGGCAGGGGGACATTCTTGCCTTCCTTTACTGGATGGGACAGCAGAGAGACAGTTGCGTCAGCCCCACATAGGCGTGTTCAGGCAGACCTGAGCCCTCATCCAGCTCCTGGCATGTAGCCACAGCTGGCATCGTAGGTGCCACGTACACTCTGCACCGTACCCTAGCAGTGGGCAGCTGCTGGGTTGTCCTGCCCTCAATGTATTTGACATAGGCATTTAATTCCTCCCCTTTGCAGCTCACTTGCGTTGGCGTTCCCCACCTCAGAAAGCCACAACCTGCTCCTGAGCACCTTCTGCCAAATTTCACTCGTGATTTCACACGCTTCGTGTGCCTTTGCCTCCATTCTCATGATGGGGAAGAAATGGCACAGGTTAGTGTTCGTACAAGATGACTTTGCATGTTAGCATTTCACTGCCTAATATTGCATGAGACCCCATTGATGATGAGGTGGGGTGAGGTGTCAGCCACAAGGACATCACTTTTGCATGCTGTAACGTGGTATGAGAACTACAAAGCAAAGCACACATGCCTTACTTGAGCAATTGGATTTGACATAACTGGATGAACAGTTTAATTGGGTTATTAAGGCATCTCCATGCTGACATCAAGAGCATTAAATGCTGTGTAAACAGAACAGGGTAAATGGCTCTGCCAACATGCTGGAGGTGGGTGGGACCGCCTCTCCGAGTCTCCCTGTAAATCCTGTGGCTTGCTGCTCTCTTTGCAGCTGGGACATCCCTTGGCTTCAAGAGAATGGTGCTGACAAGGGAGCAGGCAAAACCATAAACCCTTTCAGAGCTCTATCGTCTTTAAGAAGCAGAAAGGCAGGGTAGGGTCCACACCAGCCTCACCTGGCCTTACATCTGCAGAGCACCCTGGGAGCTGTATTGAGGTGTCTTAAAATAGAATAGACAGAATGTTCCTACTATAGTTTTCTTTTGTTTCATCCCCAGGAGGTTAGATTATCTTAATAATTATCATCATTACTGGCTGCTTCTGCATCTATTGGTGTTGTCATCTCTAATGGCATTTTTCGTACTTCTCTACTCACGGCAGAAGCAAAGGCCTGGTTGTCTGGACATGGTTTTTGAGTCACTTTCTGCCCCTTTGCACGGTGTTGTCCTGAGGCAGCAACTCCTTTACTGCCTTTGCTGTGAGCCAGTGTCAACATTTAGATGAAGTGATGTGGCTGTCACTCCGAAAACCTGTTCCTCATGTCCCGAGGGAGCAAGAGGATTAGCAAAGCACTTCAAAGTGTTGTGTAATTGGACTTTCACTCAACTCATAGGTCTTTGTTTCCTTAATTTTCAAAAGAAATGTCAGGCAAGCCTCCAGGGACAGGGGAAGGATCCCTCTCTTGGTGACAGTGGGTAAAACAGAGCCAGTACATTGCTGTCTTCAGACTGATCTGGCTGGATCCAACCTCATCTAGCGCCTGTGATAGCGAGGGGCAGATAAAACAGATTTTAATTTTGTCCCTTCGGTCTTTTGAATTTGCAGCAGCCAATTATCACTGCCGCTCTGCACTTTTGCACTGGAACTCCTCTCCCTGACTGATTCACTGGGCAAGAGCCAGGACTTCTGCATCCCCCTTCCCTTTCAACTACTCCAGAGAAGGATGGTACAGTGGATCCAAGACAATTTCCTGCCTTCCTGACCTTATATTTGGAGGTGATGCTGCTTCTGTTGGCATATCAATAGTGTCTGCCTTAACAGATTTACTTCTTGGTGTAGCTGTAACCTCACTCTTCTCTGTAGAGAGAGACTTACTCAGCGGCTGAGCATGCTGGTGCAGCTGCAACCTGTTCATTAGTATACACCTCAGTTTTCATGTGTAACACAACTCAGATCATGGGATCCCTGAGTTTGCACTCTGGTGCCGTGGATTCATGTTTTTGCAAGCTCCGACATGGAAAACAAATGATCTGCCTTTGGAGAAAGTTTTAGTGTTTTCTCTAAAAGGTGCAATGACAGGGGGTGTTTCACACGGTTGATAGAGAGGAAGAATATAGATTGTCAAGTCAGATTCTCCCCAAGGAGGACCACTTCATGTGATGATTTTCCTAAACAATTTAACCATTTCTTAAATGTACCTAGATTTTTTTTCCCTTCTTAATTACCATGGAAAGGCTCTGACTGCTAGAAATCATCCTCTAGCTAAATTCCATTGATTGTAGTTCATCTGCTAACTAGATACTGGCTCTGGAGATGTTCTCTTTTCCTTTATTTAATCTATCTTCTTTCCAGAAAGTGGGTTTTGAAGAGAGAATGAGCTATTCGCTTAGCAAAACTGAAACTGGTGCATCACAGAAAATAAATATTGAGAACTGGTTTATCATGTTTGAAAGTATGCTCCGATTATCTTCCCCCCATGTTCCTGGTGAAGAGTGAGCTGTCTTCTGTGATGGTGCTCAGGGCTCTTCTCATCTTGGTTTGCGCTTAGAAGCACAGACATTAAAAGAAAAAAAAGTAAGAAAAACAAAGGATTGCTTTGAATGTTGAGTCCTTTTGGTGTGATGCCAGTTGGAGGTGCTGGGTGAAGGTATGTGATTAAGCACGCTGCCTCTACTCATCCCTAAAACTATTGTTCCTAGTAAATCAGCTTTGCTTCTAGTGAGTGTCAGATGAACTCAAAGCTCGCCTGTCTATAGAAATGCCAAGAAGCCTTCTAATCTGATAAAGTTTTCCCTTGCTCACTGGAATAAAATTCACGCGATCAAGACATCAGCTCTTGTAATATTTACTCACCAAGATGTGGATTTTTTGGGTCTGTGTGTACCTTAAAGGCTGTCCATCTGTCTGGAGCACCCCTCCCAGCTGTGGATCCCAAACTAGTGAAGCAGATGACTGGAAAACACCACCCCACAGCTGCTAACATACAGCATTTGCTGTCAGGGTTGGCTGCTTTCATCCTACACTTCCCAGACTTCCAGTCTGATGTGTCAGAGCTACTTTCTGAGGTGCATGGGGCAAATGAGCCCATCGCTGCCCAGATCAGCCCCAGGGAGATGGGGCTCACCATAGTGTTTTCTCACCAAACAGATGCTCAGGTCAATGGAGTGAAACACTGGGATTGGTAAGTAAAATACTACAAAATGCAGAATTCACTGGTTATACAGCTTTATCAAAGAGATGGGATAGTCTGATCCCATCTGATAAGGCGAGTGTTTGTCCAAAAGCAACACTGCCAGGTCCATGATCTCATCCACCCAACCTGGAACATTGCAAAGAAGTGAAAAATGAATAAGAGAAGAGAGAGCGAGCTATCCAGGAGTCGGCGTGAATAAACCCTCAGTAACACAGGAGTCAAGCAACAACAATAATAAACCACAAAAAACCCCAAAGCTCACCATTATGTGAGTGCTGATTCTGCTTCCACTTATAACAATAAGAACCTGGAAGTTGTTTTTGATGACAGGAAGGTTAGGCTCAGGATGGAGATGTTTTGATCTGAACTTTTCACCTCTCAAGATCTTGGTCACACTTTAGAAGAAGATTGTGTTGCACAGATGCCACTTCTGTGTGACAGTATCACCTGAGCAGAGAGAGCACTGCGGTGCGTGGTCTGAACATCACAAAGCCCACGTGCTAGAGGATGAAAAGGTAAATGCACTGAATAACCAGGATAGTAAATGACTCACATTTTGGCCTCCTTTTCCCTGGATGTAAACGTTCTTTTTTTAGCAGACTTTCACAGAACCAAGGAAAAATTCACATTTTGTGATTTTCTATCTGTTCTTATCAGTGATTTAAATCTGCTTCTTGTAAAATAGTCCCAGGCTTATTGTTTGGTGGGTAAATGGAGGATAAGGAGGTGGAAAGACCCAACCAAGGCCACAGGAGATGTTGGTAGTGGAGTTCAGAAACCAAAGCTGAAAATTACTTCATTAATCTGAGTGACAAAACCATCCTGGCTCTCTTGTTTTTCAAACAACAGCCACCACTTTTAATCTCAGGGGGTGGGATGAGAAACAACAGTAAATATTAGAGAAGCAAAATTCCTGAGGCCCTTAAATGTCTTATTAATCCTGCTCATGTTTGTCATCCATAAGGCTTCAATTTAGCATAAGATTTGTGTCATTCATCCTAGGTTTAGAGAGTGATACAAATAACCAAGTACATGTAAATACAGAATAAACGAGAATTTCTAATGGCATCCATTGTATTTTTCTAGTGTTTATATTAATCTCAGAGATTCAACCAGACTTTGTGGGTTGCAGGCGATCTTTAGCTTACTCCTAGTGCCTACCCAACATGAGGGAAATACACAGCCAACAGCAGTGGATTATTTTTGCATCTTTGACAGAGATGCTTATCATATTATACTAAAAATATTGTTGTACCATATGAAGAAATCGAGAATTGACATGTTTTAAAGCCTTTTGAACACAGGACAGAAAACAGCAGGAGAAGAGGGGTGGAAAGTTTATACAGAAATTACTTCTGGGAAAATGACACCAGGAAAACGAGAAACACATTTCCTCAGCGGAGTAAGGATTTGGGTTTGCAGAGGAGGCATTTTGAACACACCAATTTTTACATGCAGCGTGGAAGAAAACGATGCATTTCCTGGAAAGAGAATGAAAACAAACAAGAAGTCTCACTGTGACTTGAGTGAGAGTAATCTAAAAGCAACCATGAAAATAAGACATACTTGTGAATTCCTCACGGAGTGAGGGATGGGGAGAAAAGGACAGCTGAGTCCAATCAGCCTGGCCAGGGCTCTCGTGCTGCTCCTGTCACGGGCTGCTACTTGATGTCTCTTATCATCTGCATCAGCCCCATCAAGACTAGCTGTGTTTTTAATGAGCTGATATATGAGACAGTGATAGCTGCAGCTTAAAGCTAATATTGTACCTTCAGAGACACAATTTTTCAAACTGAACAAATGGTCTCTGAAGCTGCTGGTGACTCGGAGTAACGGATGATATGTCTGAAGGCATTTTTTTTTTAGATGCATGCATAGAAATGGCGTGTTTTCAAATGAGCTCTAATGGGAGCGGCAGGTTTGCTGCTGAGGCACCACAGACCTCGTGCAGACAGGCTGACCTGGTGTTCCAACTGACTCAAGTGTCTTGCCTTGGGATGAGCATTGCTCTGTGTCTGAGGACGTGCCCCACTGCAGCTGTTTACCTTGAAAGCTGCATGGAGACAGGGACTCTGGGAGGGGTTAGGAAGTGGATAAGGCCGTGTGTATTTCAGCTTATTGATCTGCTACTTGAAATCACTCTTTCAAAGGAGCCACATCTTCTGCCTAGCATCTGCATAGAAATATTTCAGCATCTGTTTTTGAGCGGACTCATTCCAGGTGCACATCTCTCTCCTAGAGCACCCCAGCCCTAACGTGGGCATATCCACCAGATCAGAACAGCTTTCCCAAACCAAGTAACCTTGGAACAATTGTAGCTTTTAACATTCCTAGAGCCCTTGTTTCTGAGCTTGTGAACACAGGAAATTCTCCCATACGGTCCTAAAATCTTCGAGCTGTTTGAGTGAAGATTTACAGGCTGGTGAATATTTTCTTCAACATATTGTGAAGCTTCACCCAGGTGATGGAGCAAACATGAGCAAAAAGCCTTTTGTACGATGGTTGCAATGCAATACCTACTCAAGAGGCACAGCATTATGGACACGGTTAATTTCCTTCCAATCCACAAAATTATTATAGTACTGGGTTTGAACAGCTTTAGGAAAATGATGCAATGGATACAACAAAAACTGCACTTATCCTGAAGGGATTTCAATCTAATAATATTCAGGCCGACACAATCAACAGAATCTCTGAACTGTTCAAGTTTCAGCCAGCATTGGCAATTAAGAAATCTTACCAAGAAATGTAACTTAACTCCTTATTAGCACTTGGATCTCTATCAGAAAGGCTGAAAAAAAAAATTAAAAAAATATCCAAGAGCATTTTTCAAATTAGCAGCCTTGAGGGCAATATAATCTAAGTTCAGCCAGAGCGATCCGAGTAGTAATAGTTAATTTAGTTCTAGGAAACTTAAGAATCCCTCATCTCCTCATCAGCAGTAACTTGCTTGTTAAAAGAAGACAAATGAAAATGTTAATCAGCAAAGATTCACACTGGGGGATTGCTTGGAATGAATCACTCCTACCCTGCAGCCCTTGCGAGGTCATGTGTGTGTAACCAGCTCAGCCAACTAAAAAATGCTCTAAGCTGGAGAAATTTGACTTTAAAAGATCTATGCCACAGCCTGCTTGGCAGAGAGTATCTGGACAGAATGGCTCCAGAATCATGACCAGGACACATGGTGCTGACAATGCTCTGAGAACTTTTTTTATCCAGCTATTTGATAGGACTGATGAATATGCCCCGTGCTGGATCTGACGTTGTTCCTTGAATGGGTTTTGGCTGTGTTGTGAGTGTGTTGTGCATCTTGGGGAATAGGAGGCAATGCCCTTGAGGGGGACAGGCTCATGGTTGGCTGAGCAAGCCTGAGGAATTGTAAGACGTTTAAAATCTTGTTAGTTGTTCCCTGCCCCACCTTTAAACAGAAGAAACAGCTCTGGTTCGTTATATGGACCATTGATTTAAAAATAGCTGTGTTCCTTCCTGTCTGAGGTAGAGAGAAAGATATAAGCCTGATTTATTGGCTGTCCAGTGGACTTTATATTCAGTTTCCTCTTGTCACATTCCTATCAAGTAACTGCATAAGTGTAGCAGAGACAGGGTTAGCCTGTACGGAATAAAAACATTCATTTACATGATGAATACCCATATTCACATGAATGGAAATCCCTCTTAAAACACTCAAATAAATACTGGCTAAACACTGTTAGCAAAAAAAAAAAGAGTGGAGTAAAGCCATTGCGTGTACTTGAATTCAACGGCATGTTAGAGTTAGCATGTTTGCTGTTAACATGCCTTGCTAAGATGTATATGTGGGATGCACTGAAATGAATGTCCTACCACATCCCATGTAATGAGGGACATTCCCTTGTGGGATGCTTCCACTGAAGAAAAGGAATGTTTCACGTTCAGATTGTCCAAGCACTTCTACTCGAGTCATCAAGCAGAAACAACTCCATTTTACATTTCCATGGGATCCAGTAGCTGGCTAAAGCTTCCATAAACTTTGCATCACACATACAAATAGCTACTATTTATCAGTTTCATTGTAGGCAAAAAGGAAAATCTTTTCAGAGAAAACGTGGCCTTCTGAAAATAGGTTTATGAACTCACACGTATTTATGGAACCGGGACAGAGAACTGACACGAAATGTTCGCAGGAAATTGGATGCAATCCTGTCTCCAGGGAAAAAATTAGGAACCCAACCAAGAAAAAACACTCTGGAAAACCTCACATCCAACAAGAGAAGGGGTTTAGTTAATGTCTGAGTTTAGTCTAATATCCTGGTGATGCCAATCAGTGAAATCAGGGCGGCTGGCAGGCAAGCCAGGTTCAGGATGTGGCCCAGCACAAGGCTTATTGCAATGGTCAGTTCAGGGCACCAAATGTATCCAGCTTGATTTGCTCTGTTGAATTAAAAAATACTTTCCTTGTGTTGTATTAAATACAAACAAAGCATTCACTTAGGCTGCATATTCTCTTGTACAAGCATGTTATTTTAATATCCCCCAAGAGCTAAAAAAAGAAACTTTTTTAAAAAAATTGATATACATAATGTAGGTTGGCAGTGTTAGTGTAAGTGTTTTCTATTCATGGTTTTCTGAAACTTTCTAATAGAAGTCTTTGAAATGGAACACCCTTCTTTTTATCATATATTACTTCCTCCCCAGGAACTATTGCGTCTCTGTGCAGCGATCCCATTAGGCTTTTAACTTTCATATGAAAAAAAGAACCAAACCTGTGATAAAAATGTATTGATGTTTGAACACCATCCAAAACATTCAACTTCAAAAAACAACACAAAGACACACAAATTTTGTGAACGGAAAATGGGAGCTTGATTTACTGGAAGGGGAAAAAGCATAGGCATAGGCATTTACTATGTTTAATGGACCATCTATTGGGTATATTCAGTATCATTGGTGTTTGCAACAGCATTTATGACAAAATTTCCAAGAGGGTGGGCCCTGAGTTTATATGAACAACTAGTGACACAAGTGACTTGTAGGCTTGAAGATGTCTGCAGAATTGTTTATTCCTGCAGCAGCCAAGGAGTCCAGGATGGCTGTGGTTCTACTTGCAAACTTGGAGATGGTATTGAAGAAGAAAAAATAGATTTGAAACACTTAAAGCTATTGCACATATTTAAGAAAATGAAAAGATAACCTTAAATGGATATTTTTGGTGTTAAAAATGCTGCGTTGCATTAAATTTTATCAAAATTTTCTTTTCAGCCCCACTCAGGCCCCTTCTTTTTGTGTATCATCAGTAAGTATTTCAATAGACTCACATTTTCCTCTTAGACCAGTGCTTTCCACATTTATGAGATGAGCTGATTTAAGAATAATAACAATGTTGTAAAGCCAAAGACACTGATCTGATCCATCTGAAATCACTGAGTTCCTCACCCGCTCTTGTGCATCCTAAAGATCTGGGTCAAGCACCTGTTCTAATGTGTCCGTGTTATTTTTATACAATCATGGAATCATAGAAATGTATAATCATTGAGGTTAGAAAAGATGTCTAAGATCATCCAGTCCAACCATCAGGTTTTCACTTGATGCTGCATGACTATTCCATAGTCACGAAACAAGACACATTGGCCAAGTGAATCCTGTGATGCTGCTTCTGCTCCTTGATTGGAAACACATCCAAACGCTGCTAGAAGAAGAACATTCAATCCTGTTAACTTAAGACGTAACTTTCATGCATGTGACATCCACACCTGCAACAAAAGTCTTGTGAACTCTTCTAGTGATAATTTAGAGAAAAAACAAGTCCAGGAATCTCAGGAGTGATTGCATTAAAATCAAACAGACTGCTAGTGCTTGACATAATTAAGGATGTTTGATTTGGCACTCAAGCAATGAAACAGCTACGCACAGAAAAGTGGTTGCAGCTTTTGTCTTACAAACAGGAAGCATCATTATTCTTTACCAGCTCAGTACCAATCCTCTTCTGTTAAAATCTTTCAAACACTTCTTGCTTTCCACTTTTCTTGGCTCTGTAGGTCAAAAGGAAATTTTGACAGGTATTAATTCTGAAAAGAAATGGTAGATTTTCAGATCAGCTGCTGACAGGAAAGCAGGGAAAGGGCAAATTACACCTTGTTTTAATTGCAAACTGGTAATTTTATAAAGAAAATACACACACACACGTATCATTTACAATCATGATCCAGACCAGAACAATAATTATGATAAATCCTTTGTCAACCCTACTCAGAAGTCTTCTATGAAGTAGTAGGAAATAAATGCACATTCTAGACAATGGTTCAATAAAATTCTTTCCAGCTTCTCTGATGCATGGAATTCCACATGGGCTGCAATCAGATGTTCCCCAAATCACACTTTTTCATTGCTTAATTCCTTGACAGTTTAACATAAACAAACGCTGAATTCATTAAGCTGCATTTTTTAAGCTTTCTAATTAACTGAAACAGCTGAAGTTTGAATCTTCAAACAAATGTTAAATGCTTAATTTTCAAGACATAAACCATTGCAAGACCTGCAGTTTATTAACATTTCAGGTTTTTAGCAGAGTACCTTTCCTTGTGGTGTTCTTCCTGGTTCTGCAGAATGTAGACTTTCAATATTTTAACATAAGGTAATTACCAAAAGAACAAAATACCTCATTTTAATAATGAAAGACATGATATTTTTCTTATGTGAGAACTACAAGCTCCCTGTTTGCTTTGTCGACATTATTACACTGTCTTCATTGATCCATTAAAAGTTCTGTTGCTCCCTAAGCAGCATGTACTTAAGCACAATTCCTCAGAAAACAGGCATATCCTTGTGCTGTGTGATTCCTGTCGCATTCAAGAAACAGTCTAGTCAATATCCTGAATGCAGTTGTCACCCCAGAGAAGGATGATTTAACCCATTAAAGTATTTTAATTTTTACCATGACCTGGGAATTGTGTTTCTGGAAGCAACTAGGCTTTAATCCTTCTACAGTCTTAAATATACCTTATTACGCAGCAACTGATAGTATGGCACTATCCCTTGGACCTGGATGATCTTGCTTGCAGCCAGATAAGACCACAGAAATGGCCTGAAATTTGTTTGCTTCAAAGGTGTTTTTAAATTCAGCCACTTTGGACTTGAGATAGCCACTTTTTATTTCTTAAATGAAATTAACACCAGCGACAGTACCACTTATGTACAATGGCAGACACAGCGTCTATATGATGTGAGGACCACACGGCCATGGCATCATCACAAAGCATGGTACCAAAGCTAAAGGAAGGCAGTAGATCCTCTTAGTTCTCCTTGTCCATCAGTAATATCTGCAATGGAGCCAATCCAAAGAAAATCTGTGATATCCTCTGCTGTTTTAGGAGGCATTGGACTGAGCCATGGGGCAACTTGGTTTTGCCACCATAGATGAAGAGTTGTGCCCTTCTTCTTTCAGATGAGATAGTAAAACTGACCTGGGCATCAAGTGTTCTGTTCTGCCAGCAGGTTTATGTGTGAAATGTAAAGTGAGGAGGAAATAACGGGATGAAAAGCACCATCAGCAAAACTTTCACTCGAGTTCTGTTCCCAGGGAACCACTTCCTCTGTTTGTATGGGCTGGAACTGGGATGGGAGAGCAAGGGGACTCCTACTCTCAGCTAATTTAGCCAAGCCAGAAAAACCATGGCACTCAACTAAAATGAAAGGAGGTATTTCTTTGTTATTTGTTTATCTGGATTTTGCTGTCATGGAGTTCTTGTTGTATGGGAATTTGTCCCTGTACTTTTTCCCTTCTTTCTCTTCTCATTTCCCTACTAAAACAGATAACAGTGAAGTCAATTTTCATGAATTAGTTTGGTTTAGAGAAAAAAAAAACTGGACTTGTAAACGGGGAACCAGCACAAGGATGGGAAGAAAGGAGGAGCATAATAATACACAATTTTACTAACATATGGGTAAATGACATGGTTCCTTAGCAATCCTTGATCTCATTGAGAGCTCACCTATGGAGGGTGGGGAACCAAGCAAATTTTAAAAGCACAGTAGCTTTCTGGCAAAACCTTTCTCTCCATTAAAAAAAGCAAAAATATCTCTAGTGTGAGAAGATGAAGTGAGTTCCATGCGGTCTCAGTATTATTTGATTTCCCTCATCACTATGAACAGGATTTCTCATGCTGAGGACTTTCATGAGCTTGTTTTCCCCTTGGTCAACAACCTCTCCATGCCTCCAAGAGGATGGGTAACAGAGGGGCTCCGCTTGGTATAATCTGATTACCTCATTTCAGCTTCTGCAATAAGGCACAGCCGTCCTAATACAAAACTGTTTTTTAACAAATACAACACCATGATGCTACTGAGGAAACAGTTACTGTTACCACATTGCAATGACACAGAGACCACGGAAGCCAAAGCAAAAAACACCCTGTTATTTGCTTTATTTTCAATATGAAGGCAATGATGCAGTAAGGACTCTAAGCAGATGCTTAACTGTAAGATTTAAAGTGGTTTTGCTGAAATTCGAAAGATTTCAGCTTATCATTAAACTCTTGCATCTTCCTACAGGCTTTGCTAAGTTAGCACTTCTGTACCACTGGAGATGCCCTCAGTACTTTCGCACAACAGAGTGGAAAAATGAAGGTTAGGGTGAGCTGGATCACAATTTGGAGGGCAGTTAATTAGTATTAATAATTTTTCCATTGTGGAGAAGCCCTTGACAAAAGAGCTCTGTAATCCCAGAACATCTCCCATGGAAAATGTATGGGCAACAAGGTTTAAAGAGGATTCTCTGAATATGGGGAAGTTCTTTTAAAGTTCCTACATGATTAAAAAAAAAGAAGTCAAACCTACTTATATACATTAGAGATTTGTTCATTGCCATAAAATCCCTCCAATATAGAGGAAGGTTCCAGTTGTTTTTGAATGAAAAGCACTTTTAGAGGTGACATTCCAGCAGCCTTTCTTTAGTTCGCACTGTCACCCGAAAATAAAGCATTTTTAAACCAGTAAAATTCCTTGATTCTCCATACATACAGATGTTTGTGAAGGCTTCAATTTACCTCAGTCTATAGCACCTCTGTGACAAGGGCAGTTGAAAGGGTCACCTTGGGGACTGCTAGATGCTTTTGTCTTCAGGACTGAAAACTTGAGTGGGCTTATGGGGAGAAGAGCAGGTGGGTTGCTGTTGCCATGGCATCCCCAAAAAGAAACTGGAGGAAGTTGTGGGAAGAGGAGAAGGAAGAAGAAAGTCATTTCATGAGGCCAGTGAATTTGTTCAAAACAAGGAAAAGAGGAAAACGTAATAAATGTTTAATTTGTGGTCAAGGGTCTTGCACCGTAAAGCCTCATTCTAGGCAATAATTATACATTATGTCAGGAAGGATATAATCCTTAAATACAACAGGAAGCTCATAAATGCGAAGTGCATGCAGAAGTGTCTCAGAAGCCTTGTGGACCCACGAGGCATCTGGAAACGTGAAGTGTGGAGCTGACACCTTGGCAGGATGTGGAGCCACCAAGGCGATGCTGAAGGGTGGGAACATCTGGCTTTCCCTGCTGATCAAGCATCCAATCCTCAATGTATTGTTGCGTCTCAGCACAAAAAACCTCCTGGAGTGGGAAAGTGGATTGCGGTGTGCAGTGGTAATAATTCAGTCTGGTTCTGATGTGCGGAGGCATTGATAAGAAAACTGTTGAAGAGCAGGTGTCTTTCCTGACTTTCTCTGTGCTGTTGCTGGAGATGGTTCTGATCTACCCCACCACTCACAACTCCTTTTCACTTTGGATGAAAATCCTCTATGATACGAAGCTTGAAATTCAGAAAACATTTAAAAGACTCTTTAAGGAGTCTTTTGCTTTAAAGACAACAAAATTTCATGCAACTCTTCACTCTGTTGTGTCACCCCTGTAGGCTAGAAGCATCCTGTGTGAGGCTGCTTCGGTGAGGCCTTGTGGTTTTGCTAAAAACAACAGGCACAGAATAACTATACACAAATAGTCCCTGACCTCCAGCTCCGCCTGATCTCCCATTACATCTGAGAGTTCTGGATTGGGGTCAGTGCCATGATACAGGTCCTCTGAGGTCGGCCTGTGCAAGATGAGGACGGGGTTTGATGCTTGACTGTGTGCAGGCCTGCAGGTATTTGGGTAAGAAGATGCTTGGTAGGAGCTTTTGCTGCTTGAAATCACAGGTGGACAAGAATAAGGGAAAAACAATGAACATTTCTAACTCTAACTGATTATTTATTAATAACGACTCTTTCTAGAGAAAGAAACTTCTTTAAAGAAAAGGATAACAGCTAGCAAAGCATTCGAAAAAGCTCTGAACAACATACTTCATTCTTCTGCTTAGGTTTTTATTTTTTCACTCAGGGCTTTCTCCACTTAGCTATGAAAATACAGGAGGTAGACATCATTTTGGTGTCTACTATACAAATATAGGCCCAATGCAAATCCACTGAAGTCACCAAACCTGCTGATGTCACCGAATCCACCAGTAATTATTTTCTGAAGAGAGGACCATAACACAACCCCCAGCTGCAATATAAGCTTTGGGCATTGAAGCTGCATCTGCTTTCAATTATGGATGGGCAGATTTACTTGCACGTTAGTTCAAACAAACATCATAAGGGCTTTTGCACTGAAGAAAAATCATGAAGAAGGCCTAAATAAACTGAGAGGAAGAAGAAAATAATTAATTACACTGAAAAGCAAAATCAAGAAATCCCTTCCTCCATGGGTTTTAATGGCTATAATATCAGAGTGTCTTCTAAAAAGAAAGTGAAGCAACCAGTATGCTCCAGAAATCAAGGACAGTTGTCTTGTGATTAGTGACTACTGCTTAAAATTGTAAAGCATTTTGGGGAGAGGATGACTTCCTTGGCTCTCACGTAGACCCTACAAAGCATTTAAAGAGTCCCAGAAATATTTACCTTCATTGAGAAACCATATGCCTTTCTGGAGCAGTTTTGTAAAACCACGAATAAAATGTAATGAGTTCAGCACTTTCATATCATTCTAATTTTCTTAGCTGATATTTGAGATAAAAGACAAAGCCTGCCTTGGTTTCAGTTCAGAGGACGTTCTGTACTATGGCTTCACTTTTCTGAAATACTGATCAAAGCGGAGCTGTGAAATCTTACTATCCCATTGCTAACTGCACTGTTGACTTTGTGCATACTTCCAAAATCCCCACTTCCCCTTAGACCTTTTGACCACCTTATTAAAAAAAAAAAAAGCAATATATTTGCATTTGGTACTGTTCAGTACTTTCTTGCTAGAAACAGTCTTACTAGGGAGCTGAAACATGATTTTCCTGTTCTATAATTAAAAGAATAAACCTTTTCTATGGTACCTCCAGGCTTGCCCTGCTCTGAAACATGTGTGATATCATTTTGCCTACTGTGAGGGATGCAGATCATTAACCTTGGAGACACCCCCCTCATCAAAGAAAGGAGAAAAACGACTCATGAATTTCCCTCTCAGATTCTCTGATTATATTAATCCCAGAAGATCTGAACTTCATTTTCTTCCCATCTGGGAGAAAAATCCAGCAGGCAGAAGTTCAGGGTACCCAAATGTTTCCATAACTGTCTCAAATAACTTCATGCGTTTCAGCTTGGCAGCTGTGTAACCAAGTGCCGCAGCGTGGGGCTCCCCGTCAGATCCAACCCAGCCCTGTCCCTTGGCTCTTCTGCGAGAGGAACCATCTAGGGGAGGCTGTAGGGTACTGAGACACCTCACCCAACACCTGATGCCAGCTGGGTGGAGATACTTCATGGCATGTTTTTCCCAATAACCTTCTCTGTCCATAATTTAGCTTTTAAATAAATAAATAAAGAAGATATGATACTGGTTGGGTGACAGAGAGTCAAACATGGCAAAGAAGTGGCTGCCTGTGAAAGTGAATTTCAGCTAAGATTCCTGGCAGGAAAGGGATCAGCAAGACCAGTTAAACAGCAGGTGGCTTGAAGTGACACCAGAAGGATCCTTCTGCTCTGGGGATGGTTTAATGAAGTGTCTGTGGGGACTGAAGACCTACAGGAAACTGTAGTTTTCATTTGAGCAAACTTAACATCCTGGGAACGCCCTCATGGGTGGGGATGATCGTACAAGTGGCAGTGTGTGAGTCCCTTCAGGAGATGGATGGCAACACCAGATACCACCTGTGAACATTGCACGGGGTCTAATACTGCAGATGGGACCTCTGCACAAGAGCTTTGGGCACAAAGACATTTGCACCCACAGCAAGGCACCCAGCTAGGCACGTGTGCAAGGGGTGACTAGGGGAGGTGATACTGTGTTCAACTTGTTTCTGTGGTCTCTGAACACCAGCCTTAAAGTCAATCCTCTTTTCTGGAGGAGAAAATAGTAGTTTTGACATTCCAAGGAATCCCAAAGGGAAAAATACTGGAAATTAAATGGGTTGGTCTCCATCCAAATCATTTACTCATGGGAGATAAATGATTTCGTATGCTAATGACCATTCCCTAAAGTCTCTGACATTTTCTTACAATGTACTTAAGTGTAGTTTGTTTTGCTTTCTGTCTCCACGACAATTACAAAGATTTATATTTTATTGCTCTGGTTATGTTTGCCAGGACCACACTTCCTTTCCTTTTTAAAGGCACAGTGATATTGTCTGGTACGACACATAATGGAGCTTTCTGAATAGCTAAAATGAAAATAAACAAGGCTGAACTTATCTTCTGGAAGCGGGCAGACACTTTCGCTAGGCACAGCAAAGCCAATAAAGGCTTCTGGCTCTTTTCTTTTCGACAGATAAGTACACATAGAATCAGCAGCAGTTCATAAGCAAGACAACTCTGTCACCTTTTGTGATAACTTAAAATTAATTCCCTCCTCTAATGTGATTATGAACAGCTAAAACCTGCCACCTCTCAAGGCACTTCTGGTGGCAACAGCTGGTTTCTTCAGTCTACTGTTTGGCAATGTGCTTTGTGGAGAAGGGACTCCAGTGTTGGTGCAAGCTGGGGGAAGAACAGTCCCACTGTAGCCAGGGGCAGGTAGGACAAATGATGATTGTTTCCAAAGACACCTTTCCCTGCCTCCTCCACCCACCTACCAGCCCTCCCTGTGACTCAGATCTCCTCCTCTCCAATGGGAGGAGGAGAACTTTAGTTCATGGCCTCTCTGCTGACTTTGCCAACCAGGAAGCTGGTGTTAAATTAGCATCGCTGGGTTAAGTCTGCAGGGAATGGAGCTGAGGTCATGACATTTCAGACTGGAAACCAGATAATCCTGGGCTGCAATGGCGCTTTGCCCGCAGTTGTCTGAGGAGCCTTTTCTGTTACCCTGTCTCTGCCACGTCAGAGTAGCTCAGCACCACAAGGGGTACTGAGTCCCTGAGATGCTGCTGTGGCACCCCACTGCCTGCCACTAATCAGTCCTCTGCTGTGCTCTTGTTATTTTATATCCCATGTTGTTTTCAAAGACTAATCCTCTTTTAGCCTTGATGGTGCGGCAGGTATCAGCGTGGCCAGAGAAGTCCTGGGACTGGCTGCCCACAGTGACTGTGGGAGTGTGGCTAGTCCTCTGCAAGACAAACCTCTTGAGGGGTGGCTGTGCGCGTGTGAATTGGTGTCACGGCTTGGTTCCAGCCAAAAATGGGCTGCTAACTATGACCTCATGGCAGGTTGAATCCAGTCTTGTTTTTACAGACAGAGGGAGAATCCACTGACTGTGGCTTACTTGGAAATCATTTGCAGTCCATGAGTAATGTGGACCACAAGATGAAAAAAAAAAGAGAAAAGTAGTCTTAAAAAAGAAAGGAGAAAAGACAGTAGAGTCAGTGTTTTCCATTAGGTGCTGTGAACATCTTGAATGACTCTGCAACCCAAAGGCTCCATTCAAATAAGCTGAACAGGCTCGAAAATGGAAAGCTTTGTGAAAAATGTTGTCTGCAGATAAGTCTCTTTCAGGTTCATAACCATTTGCATGGGCTTCATCAGAAAAATGCAAAGTGGCAGTGATTGCAGTCTGTGACAAATGTTTCCCCTCTGATTTAAACAGTTTAAAGTACTGCACAAGCATTGGCAGTAGTTGGGAAACTTTCGTAGCTAGCTGCAGCTCTTCTTAAACTCATAATTATCCCATCTGAAAAGTACATTATTTAGGCTAAAGAATGTGCATTGTATATCCTAGAGAAAATAAAAGGGTTTTCATTATTGATTGTAATGAAGGACTCAGACTCAGAAATTCAGGTTTTGATTCCCGACCTCTTCCTTAGGCTTCCTGTGTGACCTTGGGAAAGTGCCTCTGTGCTTCCATTTATCATTCAATAATTTGGGAAAAGGGTATAAGAACATGGGCTGTTCTTTTGAGGGATGCAAAAGACAGTGTTTTGCCAAAATTTGAATGAAACAAATGCTGATCACTTCCACAGCTGATGAAAGAGGAGGGAGGCCATGAAAAATGTCGTCAAGACTTTAATAATTTTCAGTAGGTCTAAAGATATTTGGGGTTTCTCACCACTAGTCAGTCTTCTGCCGTTTGCTCATGGTGTCTTCCAGCAGTTCCTTGCACAGTGCTCATTGCAGCAGGCTTCATTTGGTACCAGCTGAAATATGCAGCTGTAATACTGATGTTTTATTTCAAAGCTTCATTCTCTGCTCGTGGCCAGAATATCTGGGTATCTTCCACTGCATTTCTGCTAATAAAAATTAAAAAAGGTAAATTCTAGAAGTATCCTCTGATCGTGTTCAGCCTAAGCACTGCTCATCTGAGCTAGTCTGGGGAGAGGACCTTCCAAGCTGGGTTTGCTCTGCAGGTCAAGGAGTGCTGTGGGCATATGCCACCAGTCCCATGCTCTTGACACAAGGAGGAGTTTGAGGGCTTTTACCCCACTGACGTGGCATATGATGGTGTGTGGTCCCCTGTGATGTGGCTGTAGCTGCTGTTCCCTGTCCCCCCCTCTGTGGGAGCGTGGGCAAGCCACCAATGTGGGCAGCATTGCCATTTAAAAGAACAATAAAGGCTGAGCTCCTATTCTCAAGGGGAAAATGTAAATTGTAAGAGCTTTCCTAAAAATATGGATTATGAAAGTGCATCCATTTCTATTGTTTTGGTGAAACATTGCGTTAAGTGAACTTAATCAAACACACATTATTTGTCTCTGTGGATGAAATTCTCTGGCCTGTGTTACCCAGGTCAAACCAGATGATCTAATGGCCCTTTTGGCCTTAAAATGCTCTGAAATGATGAAACATGGGTTTCATTAATGTAGCTAGACATTTGGAAGACTGAAATATGAGCTACACATATCCTAATAATGCATCTTTCAGATTCCTATGGCATTTGTCCATCTTTTTGCCAGACTGCAGTTTGTGGCGTGAAGTAGGGCCCTGAGCTCTTTCCCTTGGGAATGAATTCCTCCTGACCGAGCTCTGCCTATTGGAAGGCAGATGCATGTGTGCTCTTGGCAGCCCACTTGACCATCCAAAAGCAAGTCTCGGGGGGACCCAAATCTCATTTTCTCTCCTTTCAGTCACAGTCAGTAAAACTCCTACTGCCCATGATATGCATTCTGTCAAAAACCTCACCAAAGCCATCATCTGCTCCTGGGGCTTTACTTTCTCCATTCTTTATGATGACCTGTTCAACATCAAGACAAGATGATTCCTGAAAACATCGTCCCTATGAGTCTACTTGCATTTAATGAAGGACTGCTGGCTTGTCCGATATCCATACCTTCTGCAGAACAAGACCCTTTGTGCTTCTACTGATATTTCTCTGAAAATGGGAAGAAGAGAAGTTAGTTACAGCTTGGCAGACATGGGGTTAAGTGTGAAGGCATTCAGTAGTGAATGCCACCAGCAACAGATGGCACCAGGGAATGTTGCAGTCTTCACATTAGGGCTGCAAACAGCCACATCCGCATGAATCGGGCTTCGTCCAACTCTATCCCTTTCTGACCTCCTTGCTTAATGCTTGTGGATGTTCACAGCCACTGCCAAGAGAGTGTTCCAGCCTCAGGGAGTCATCTAATTTGTGTGAAAGACCAAGGGAAAAACAAAAAAAAGGCTGCAGAAGGATCTCATTGCAAAAACTAGCCCCCCTGCCTGGCCCAGGGCAGGCTGCGATTACAGACAATACCTTCCGTCTTTCTCAAAGGGAAGTGATATATTCTTCCCAAGGCAGGCCCATGACGGCTGTCATGCTTTGTGGCTGCACTGGGTATGTGATGATGTCATTTCAGAGAAAGAATCAAAGATTGGCTTCAGTTTGAGGAGGTTTAGTTGTTTTGGTATTCTTTAAACTTTGCCTTCATAATTTTGCCCTTCATTTCCCCCCCCCCCCTTTTTTTTCATTCGAAATTCACTCAGAGATGATTCCAAACCAATTTTCTCTCCAAGAGCTTTTCCTCCTGCTTGCTCTTTCCCTGTCGTCCTGTGCTGGCGCCGGACACTGGATCCTTACTGGGAAATGGGTAGGTCACACGGTTTACTGTCAGCCGCAGAGACTTCTCTGGCCACTGCCTGAATCACTCTGGAGAGAGGCTCATTTTCTGCCCTACCTCCTGAAATGTCAGAGAAAAATAAAACCCACTATGTGACTGTAATGAGGCATATTCTGGTCCTGTTTATTTTGTAGGCGAACAGCCACTACCAGCAAGCAACGTTAGCTATAGGTTCCAAAAAACTATCCTTTACCAAGGATATTGTATGTGAAGGAGAACTGCCAAATTCTCCAGGCTGGAATGTCTGTTTTCCAGGGAACGGGCTTTTTTGGCACGTCTTGAGCAATCCGGAGTCAGATGGCAACCAAGCAAGCCTGCCTGACAGCGATGCAAAGACCCCGTGCCAGTGAGATGGGTGTCACCATTGCATGGGGCAAGGGGGATGTGGAAATCTGATGTGAGATCAGTCCTGAATCACTACCCCCTCCTAAAACTCATTAATCTTATCCTGAAGGAAGACCCATCTCTGTCTTGGCTCGGTGCCCAAACCCATTTTGGCTTATCACTCAGCCAAGCCGGTCAGTCAACACCGGGAGTTTCCATCTCTGAGGATGGACTGCAGGAAGCCAAAATCTGTCACTTCTTTCCTCTGCCTCATTAGATCCTGCCTTTCACAGTTCATTTAAATCAAGGCCCCATGTGTTCATGGGCAGATAAATTGGTTCAGACCACCAAATAATGGAAATTAAAACACAAGCGCCTATCTGTGGGTCTTATGTTTTCACATTCTTCGCTAAAACTTTATGAGGCATCAAGTGCAATAATTAAGAAAATGTTTAAGGAAAGCACCAACTGACTTTTTAAAAGGGCTTTTGGTTGCAAGATGATTGTCATGAGTGTTGTTTGCTGAGCCTGAGTGTTATGGTCCTAATATTAGGAAGAGCTTTGGATGGGGGCAGCAGGACTGCTACAGAGAGAGAGGGCACCTCCCATTTTACCCGTGGAGACTGGAAAATTGACTGTAATTAATTCTATAATTAGATGTGCATCTTTGTAAAGGTAGGACCCGATATTTATCCACCAAACCCCATCTGCAGTTTTCTAACCAGAAGTGATGATCTCTGGAAAGCTGAATATGCCTGAGTAATTTCAACCGGACTTTGTAGGAACTCATGAGGCTGATAAGGTTAGTTTAGGTGAACTCACCATCACCAGCTGATGAAGCATTTGACCCTCAATTAAATGATCTAAATGTACGAGGTCTGAACAAAGCATTTAGACTAGAATCCTGTTTCTGGAAGTGATCCATAGAGGATACATAAGAAAATGTATAATAGTGCAAGTGTGTAATGTTAACTTTCTAAATACTCTCAAAGCCTCCAAAAATATTGCTTGTAGGTAATTATGTGTGTTTATGAACTTTAATCTCCTTTCACTGGTCTGATCTTGGCAGTAGCTGAGATCCTCATGACTTCAGCGATGTTGCTGTGTCCCCCCACTATCGGGACCAGAGATCCTCCCCTGTGGTCTCTGTCTGCTCCATGAGATCATCGACACATTTTCACTTACGTTACCAGATTACTTAAACATGGTCCTTCCCTTAATCAGCACGGTGTCAGTTCTCACACTCGGGAATGACAATTGTGATGGTAATTTTATAGGTATTTCTCATCTGCAAGAAGCCAAGATATTTTTAAAGTAGCAATATCAAGGGAATATTTGTTTAAAAAATTTTAGCTGAAGGGGCCAGCCATTTGTACACTTGATGTTTCCTTTTAACTTCTGATCCATTTTTTGCTCTTTCAGGCAGAGTTTTCTATGTAAGCAGTTGCTGTGTAACACTTTTTCCTCTTCACCATAAATGCTGGGTACCTTATAGACCAACAAGCCACAATTGGGAATGCATTCAGAGACCATTAGTACAGGAAGTCGGGTCAAATCCAAAGAAACCATGAACCAGTGAGGCTGAAAACACTGTATGAATGGCCTTTTCATACCACTGCTTTCAGGTGGAGTTTGTTTTTGGATTAAAGGAGTTTATTCAGATATTCACAAATATCCCAGCTCTCTGAACTGGCTGGAATGTGGAAACCTCCAAGTCATAATCAATTGCCGTAAAAGGGATTGGCATGTTCTAACTAGGGAATAGAGGGATGAAAGAGTCATAATTAGGTGACATGCCTTCAAAACGGGATGAAAGACTAAAAACATCCTCAAAGACGCAAGCAAATATGAAAATCTCAAATCACCTCTTTATTTGTGATCAAGACTTTCCAAAAATGTTGCTTTCAGATGTTTTCTATATACCAAAATCTCACATCAGTTCTTATCCCCCTTTGCCTGTTTGGCTGGGGAAATAAAAAAACTCAACAAACACAACTGAAATGTGACAAAGCCTTATTCTCTTCCATCACAGGGACTGCAGTAACTGGGATTGCTGCATCTTAAATAGTATAAAAACACTCAGGATGAAAGTTTTGATGGTAGAACCATGATGTCATTCCAGCCATCAAAAATGCCACCTTGACATGCCCAGAGGTACATCCATGGTTTTTCCTTTTAGACAAGTGAGAGAGGGGAGCTGGTGAAGCGAGCGCAGCAAAAGCAGGATTAGAAGGGAAAGGAAAAGAAAACAAGAGCAGTTATCACCCTAGAAATTAAATGTGGATGGAAAACATCCTTGTGTGAGAAGAAAGGGAGCACGGTATTTATTTCCCCTGCTAGATGTATAAGGATGATCTCTTCTCTCCCTGCCTTCCTCTCACTTGAGTTTCCAGGAATGGCAAAAGGGACCTTTTTGTGACCTGCAGGTGATGACCTTGCTCTTATTCAACAAAGACCTCAATATTTCCAGCACAAACCACTCTGGCTGTTTTCAAGGTTAACCCAGGTCATGTGGGCCAAGTGCTCTGGAGACGCAATTTGCCACAGAAATGCTAATTATTGTCTCTGAGAAGCAGATGAGAATGGGAGTTTAGAGCACCCTTGCATGGCTGTAAACTAAATATGGAGAAGTCTGATCTTCTGGCACTGGTTAGGATCAGCTTATGTCAAACTTCAACTGCTTTGTGCTGTTGCTAATTGGAGGCTATTGTTTCACAGCTTAGCGTTAAAAGAAATAGAAGGTTGCTGGGAACTGGCAAGTTTTGTGGAAATAAGTGAAACCTCCTTCCTTTCTCGTACTAAGCACACACTGTATGGTATGGCCACGAACACAAATTATAAACAGCAAATATACAAGAGGAAAATCCACAGTTTATACATCCTGAAGCACTTGAACCTCTCAGTTCTCTGTATTTACAGAAGCATTTGGTATGGCTTCAGACATCCTTCGAAATAAAATCCATTCCCATTCTTATTGCACAGTGGTAAATATTTGGCTCTTAATAACGAGTACCTTAACAACATTTTTTCCCCCCATTGCGGTTCTAACCATCCCACATGACATACACATTCTGCTGAACCTTACTGTTCAGTGTTTTGCTGAACCTTATCAAAACACTTACACAGGGTCCTTTTCCCCTCCCGCAGGTGCAGTAAGACATTGAAGGACTGGAAGATTCAAGCATAGCCTTGAAATTGGCTTCAAATATAGACTAACACTGGCAAGCAAGCAGTATTTGAAAGGATGTTATTGCTGAAATTAGTCTAACAGAGAAGGATATGAGCATTTTTTGTGCAACATTTCTGCTCTGTCAGTTGCTGACCCAAAGTTCATTTAAAATCAATGATAGCCCTTCCATATCAATAATTTTTGAATGCAGCTTGCCAACAGTTTTTGGTGGAGTAATTTTCCACCCACACTGGAATATTGTCTAAATTATATATGAAATGCAGTAATGTGGGAAAAATTTATAGCTTCCCAAAAGGTGAGATGTAGAATTTTGGCTTTTTTAAAAATAATGGCAAGTAGTTTTAATGTAATGCCATAGAAACATTTAATTTTGATTTTCTTCCTTTGACTCATTTGGGTCGACTAGTCCATCATGTTTAATAACATATTATTTTTACATTATGTTACATGTTCCCTGGGCCAACGCTGGCATGCAGGATGGAAACTTGTCCCTTCCACTTCTATCCATCCTTTGTGGTGATTTCCATCAGTTTGACACTGTTGAAACCAGCTCTACTGCTTCCTTTGCTAGGGTTTTGAAAAAGCTTTCTCTTGGAGATGATCTTCTGCACGTTTCCAAGGCTTAGCTGCGGGTCGTTGTGTCCAGCTTGGCAGAAGTCGAGGGCTGCAATTGCAGCTGGTTCCTGGGCTAGCTGTTAAAAATTGCCTTCGCAAAGAGCTCTCCCTCCTGGCTCCACTGCTGGAGCCACACTGGCCATGTAGCCTTTGGCTGACACTTGTCTCTCTGCAGTGGCATGTGGCTCACGTCCCCTTCTTCGTCTGGGGTCCTGCAACATGAGAATATTTGTCATCTATCTGGCGGCTCAATCCAGCTTTAAGAGTAGATTTTCAGTGCTTGCTGTGGGAATTGTGTGCTGCCCAGCGTGTGTGCCCCCAAAATGTTTAGATATCCAGAGAAAAGCTGGAAGAGGACGAATTCTCAAATCTCTTTGCTGGTGATGAAATCTTTCCATACTCTGCCCTGACCTCCTTGCAGTCTTTTTCCTTTATTTTTTTTTTTGTTTTGGAAGCATCTAGTTTTCTGCCAAAATTTTCAGAGACTTGCCAGCTCTCACAGTCCCATATATTAACCACTGAAATTATAACTGTGTTGAAAAGTCTGGGCTTTATACTGAATCTGTCTCTTTCTGATTTTCTTATGCTTTTAAGCATAGGAAAAGCAGTGATCAGCCATTCTAGCCGTGCTGCTACTTCCTTCTTGGGTTGGTCAGCCAATAATGCTCTACCCAGGGAGGTGCATGTTGGCATTTCCCGCTGCACAGGAAACTCTTCTTATTTCTGAAGCTCTTTTGCTCTCCCAGGAGCTCCAGTTTTGGGAGTTGTTGCTATATTCTGGGGACTTTAGATTCTATAACAACTAGGTAAATGGTCAGGTTGTACAAAGAACTTATTCAAGATAAAAAAACTTGTGCTTAAATAGCAGCTTAGGTTGGATTAGGGAATACGTGATGAAAAACAAAGACATACATTTTGGCTCAAAGGGAAATAAAAATAAATTCATGCCATAGATGACTGTGCATTGAGATCACTTCAATGCTGCTGCCTTTTGCACACTGATGGTGGCTGTGTGAGTCCTTAAAAGCAAAGATTGAGGTTGTTCTTATTTTGGGTGGAACTGGTAAAAAATGATATTACCTCAGGAAAGAGAAAATCAGAAAGCAAACCAAAAAAAAAAAAAAAAAAAAAAAAAAAAAAAAAGAAACCACCCACCGGAACAAATAGCAAAAAAAAAAAAAAAAAAAAAAAAAAAAAAAAAAAAAAAAAAAAAAAAAAAAAAAAGCAGATGAGTGATCTTCCAGCTGCTCATAGTGCCCACAACACTGCAGAGGGTTTTGCAAGAGTTAAAAAAGAAATTCATGGCTCAGAGCTCTGGAGTTTCTGGAAAATGAACTGGAGCAAGTGCGCTGGAGACCGCGCTGTATAAGGATAATATATGCTGCTCTGTAGCATTCGTCATGCTTCCTGTGGTCTCTGGAGAAGACAGCTGTCATCCATAGGTCTGTCAGGCACCTCCTTCCTCTGCTGTAAAAATCACGTTGAGAACAGAAAACTGATTAGTTTTCCCACTATTGCTAAAGAGCTTCTTGAGCTTTGTGGAATTAGAAAACGCTTTCTGACATCTATTCCAACATCAGTCTTTGCAAGTGGGTTTAACTGAGCAGGGAAGGATAGTAAAGATTTGAAAAACCGTGCAAGAGTATTGGTGAAATCTTGCTGGTCTCATGGGCTTTTTTAGGAGATTTGAAGGATGAATAATGGAGAGTGCAAGATATGATGGGAAATGGTCTGAAATGAGGTTGCCAAAAGGTTTAAAATACCAGGTCAGTGTTCAGTGGACTTCTCTTACAATGCCATGATCTTTTTTTTTAAAAGATAAATAAAAAAAAAGAATAAGAATTCAAACTATTAAAACTGAGAGGAGAAAAAGGGGCCAATCATAACTGAGGGCCAATCAGACCTCTGCAATTGAATTGAAAGAAAGTGAGTAGATGAAGAGAGAAAGCATGAACCCATTCTACCCCTTCTTGATGACTTAACTGCTGAGGAAGAGTGAAAGATATTTTTTTTATTTGAAAGTGATTTTATTTGGGGGAACACGCACCTCTCCTACCTTTCCTACAACCTAACTTGCATATTGCAATGGAGCTCTCCATTTCTCCGTCATCTCATCTCAACAAATCTTGATTATCCTCAACACTGGGACTTGGAGAATGCTTGATGATGGAGCAGGCAATGCATTGTGATCAGTGCAGCATCCATGTAAGTAAAGGAAGGAACAAATAACTGTATGCTTATGCATGCATTTTCTTCCCATACAACTGCATAGGGTGCAAAGGCAGCTGGTGCTGTTTGCAGACATGCAGACTATCTCAAACATCTTGCAAAGACTTGGTTAAGCAGGTGTTGAATCCTTGAGGAAGGACGAGGGAGTTTGGCTAAGGTAATGTTAGCCTCTACTCAGCAGCAGCAAACAGTGCAAATGCCTCTTGTGTGATGGGAGCTGTGTCCTTCTTTGCTCCAGACATAAATTTGCCTGCAGAGTTGTAGCAAATGGGTGTCTAAACACAGCAGAGGACATCGTCAATGTGAAAATGTCCAGGTAGGTGCCTAGAGAGCCATTGAGCATTCAATTCACTGCATTAGCTGGGCAGACTGAATAACGATAAGCATTGATACGGGGAAACAGTTATGCAGGCAGAGTTTTTCTTTTAATGCAGACCAATGGCTTCCTGTTTTGGAAATCTTGCCTCTTCAGTGCACAAATGCATAGTTTTATATGTGCATAATTTGTGGCTGTAATTTTAGAGGCTCATTAAATAACTTGGCTGTGGAAATCAAATTGCCTTTCATCAAAATCCAGCAAGAGCTGAACTAGTTCTGTCCATCACAGGAGCCCTTCTGGTCTTCGTTATGTGGCTGAAAAGTACAAACGCAAATGGGGCTGCGAGCCTGTTACACAGGAGGGAGAAACGGGGTGTTGAGAAGAGGGAATGATGCTGGCAGCAGATTTTTAATAGCAAGTTAGTCTTCTGAGGAGAAATGAGGGCTTTCTCGTTCTTCCACCCAAGTTTTATAAGAAATCTATGGAGAGCCCTGAGCAGTGGCATGGCACTGCCTGAGACTGTCTGACACATGCAGGAGCCCCGTGGTGCCCCTCACTGCTCAGGGGACCTTCTGCTGTTTGTACTTGGCAAATCTGAGCCTGGGATGTGGGGAATAAAACCCTGTAAGTACTACTGTGCCAAGACTTCAATTTCTGTCCACTACGCATAGCAGCAGTGGACTTTTCTGGCAGGACGTACCAAGCCTGGTGCTGTTTCTGGGATTGCTCCATTCGTGCTGGAGAACATTATAAAATTAACTAGCTTACATGCTGATAAAGTCCAGATTTATTATCTGTGAAACACTGAGGGATGAGAATGAGAAACGAGTGCAAGTGAAGACTTGGTGAGAAGCAGATGCTCTTTGATGTTCAACAGCATTATCCAAAATAGAGTGTAGATTCAGTCTTTTTATTTGTTTTAATCATTATACAAATGTATTAGCTTGCTGTTCCTTTTTAGTGGTATTCACACTGATATGAAAATAAGTAGGAAACGAGGGAGTCCTGTCTTCTGCTGTAGAAAGGCTGCTTGGTTTGTACTCCAAGTTCTTGCAGCTGACCCAAAACTCAGACATTTTCCAGGGTTTCATCTTTATTCTTCACCACTAACAGCAACACAACCTCTTTCCCTCTAGCAACCCTCTCTTTTGTGATGATATTTTCTTGGAGGGAAGCGTAGGTTCAAAGACACATTGGGAAAAACAGAAGCGATTTCAAAAAGTTCTGTGTCTGAAAGAAAAGCTTAAAAAAGGGAGACAAAGAGATAAGGCAGATGCTGTTTCCTGTGGAACGGGAGATGGCTCTCTGGCAGCTGACGAAGAAGAGGTGGGATTCGCCCTTCCTCTGATCCCTTCCATTTGGGGTTTCAGGTGTCTTCTTCAGAAACCCAAAGGTCATGCAGGGGACAACCCGCTCACCAGAAGGGCCATCGGGCTGCCAATGTGTCAGCGATTCAAAGACCACTGACAGAGATAAGAATGCAGGAGAGGTGTAACTTAAGTGTCGTCTTATAGCCACTAGGAGCTTAGATACACTTCAAAGGCGAGTGGTGAAGCTGCCGCTCCAAGAGGAGGGAGCCAAACAGGCTTGAAAGCATGATTATGACTTATCGTATTCCACCGTGAATGTGTGAAAATGGGCAGGAGGGACTCTCATCCTGCAAGGTAAATGGCAATGATTTAAAGAGGTGGTTTTCCAAAAAAATGTAGCAGCCTCCAACAAGATGCCCAGCTTGCCAAGGCACGAGAAGGCTGCTGTCCCCTGCACCAGCCAGGGATAAAAGATTAAATGCATCAAGGGAGGCAGCCAAAGGATATTCAAGGTGGGAGGAAGCTCACTGGGGTGTCTTCTTTGACTAATGTAAATTGGTCTGAACAGAACATTTATTTCACGGAACATTCGGAACATTGCAGCTGATGGAATGATAGAGGTGCAGAAAGGAGAGCTTGTTCACCTTGGTGGCAAGTCACTAGCCTTCAAATCAGTGGAACAACATCTCTTGTTATCACATGCCCAAGCGCTTAATTTCTTCCAGTGATTTTTTGATTCTTCTCCTATTTTTTTTTGGCGTGTGCCAAGTACGCCCCTCAGCATCTACACATTAGTCCCTTGACTTTTCAAAACAGCAAAGGAAGCATAAATGACTCCAAGCTTTTATCTATGCTTTCAAAAGAATGCAAATCAGGAAACTCAACCCTAAAAGCTCAGGCTGGAAAGAGCATCCTCCCCACTGCAAAACATTTCACCTTTAATATATTCGAACCAGCCTATGAGACCATTTCTCTTGCCAAGACAACTTTTCCTCATTAACTGTTGGGTTCCAGGAACCTCTTGGCTTACTCTGAACTTTTCAGCACTAGAGCGGAATACTAATGTCCAGATCACATAGATGAGAAATTAAATCACATTTTAAGAGTTTGACAGATGCTAAATGCTGATAAAGAGGAAAATCCCCAGAAAGAAACAGAACCCCACCAAGGATATCTGAAAGCAACCTGCAAAGGGAAATTCCTCATGACCGCATGTATCCAAGCGTGGGTTGAGTTTACCCTTGCCCCTGCCACCCCATGGTTCCCGTGGGAAATGCAGTCCCACATTAACGCTGACCACCATCAATTTTAACTTGCATTGATGCTCTTGGCTGTGAACTGGGGCTGTAATTTGCAGTCCCTGAGATCTTTGGGTGCGATGACTAAATTTAGATGTGATTACTAATCATTGTCGCCAAGCTTGGGCTCATATCCGATTGTTGGTGACAGGAGTGAGGTTGGACCTGGACTTCTCATTAGCTCGGGTTCAGCTGGGCAAAGAAAATGAAGAGAAAACATTCTTCTTACCCTGCTAGTAGAGATTTATCCACATGGGCACTCACATATCATCTGATGGCCATCCTCTATCACAGCATGAAAGGCAAGTTATGGGAGGAAGGGTCTAAATAAATGGATGACTAAAGCTCGATTTCTAACTCCATACTGAGATATTTCTATGAGTCATCTAAATTTCCTTATGAGCCTCTAGTGAATGTCTATAAGTTGATTCAGAAATACAGTTTTGAGCACCCAGTCCTAAAATATTTTGGGCAAAGTTTCTCCGTACCTCAGTTTCCCCTCCTGCAAAAATGGGTCAAGAAATAGAAATCATTGAGTGGCAGATGTCGTGCATGTGTCTTTACTAAATATCTGGGGTTTTGTTACTGTGCCCATCAGGGATTTGTGCTGTGGTGGCTGAAGTGTCCATGCGGTGGAGGAAGGAGACTTTGGAACGGGGCAGGGCAGGAAGCTGTGGGAAGCCTGAGTTCAATCTGCTCCGTCTGTGAGTCAGAGCCTTAAAACTCCACATCTTCTGAGGCTTTTGTGCTGTTGTTACGCTGACTGCAGCCAGCCAGCTTTCTGTTTTGCCCGACTTAATTTATGTCAAGGCCAGTTTTCATCTTTTTCACATGTACTAATGGGATAGAAGTGGTCTGTATTGCCTCAGCTTTTCCCAACGAGGTATAACGGCACCCAGCGAGAGCAGGGCTGGCTGGATCTCTTTTTCCATCTAGACAGCTCTTGTCAAGGAAAAGACAAAGAGGGAGTTTGTTTAAAGTGGAGCAACATGTAAACAAAGTCCATATAAGCAAGCTAGAAGTAAAAATGCCAACAGCCAGCTTGCTCTTGCTTGTGAGAAGCCTTTGCGTTCATCTCATTTTTTTAACCTAATTTTGCAACTGTAAAAATGTGGTGGAAATGAGAATCTGGCAAAACTACAGGCTCAGTCCCTCAGATAGCGAGCTGAGAATGTCTGCAACGATTAGACGTCTATAAATCTGAGCATGTCTCCCCTAATAACTCCAACAGGAAAACATTTAATTATGTAATCAGGATACCCTATTTGACACAGGCACACATGTACCCCGAACACTAACCTTAACCTGGTTATCTTGCTTTGTTTCTGGACTAGTTAAATATAGATGCAGACAGACGGATCTGTCTGCGCAAACACAGAACATGATGTGTGGGAAAGTAACCTGGTGTTGAACCTGTACCATCGCCTTCCCCAGATGCAATAAGCCACTTGGTTGAGGCTATATTTTACAGGCTGTTTCTTCCCGATCAGATAGAATTTGTTAATTTGCTGTCATTTACTTGATGGATTTGCCTTCTTATACAGACCTGGGATTTATTTCTGGGAGGGTGTAGCTGAGTTCTTCTTCTACTGATTTATCCTACCTAAACACAGCTTGTTCTAAGAGGATATTAGGTGCAAATAAATACTGTAAGAGCCCCTTAAGAAGCAGACAAACTCTTTTAAGCCTTGATTATAGTCCTGCTCCCAGTTAAATGGGGACACATTGAGTGTCTCAGTTTGACCTGCTAAATTTTAAGGGCTTTACAGGGAAAAAGTGCCATTGTGTCATTCCTGGATGCCAAATCCTCAGTGCTACATGGGCTCCCCTCAAACACTCTCCTCATGGGCTGCGTTGCTGGCTCATATAGTGCATCCTGTGACCCTCCTGGGAGCCCAGCTCTTCCCAGGCCTCTTATGGCTCTGATTAGAATCTGTTAAATGTTCCCCGTTGACCTCAGTGTCCCCCGGCATCTCAGTCCTGCCTGTACACAGGCAAATCCTCACCCCTGTGAAGAATCCAACTGCCTCATTCCAAGAAAATGCCACATTTTCTTGCACTGGTGCAGGTGGGACTGGTGCCAGCTCTGCAAAGGGAGTTTTGCCTGGCAGAGATTTGCTTGCGAGGAGCAGGAAAAGGAGTCACTTGCTGATGGCAGAGGTCAGGAGCTTGGTCGCTTTTAGCTTCGTGTGCAGTTGTGGGACTATTTCAGTTCTGTTCCTCCAAGGAACATGAGGTATCGGCACGTCCCTCCATGTGTGTTTGAGAGAGGGTGTCTCTGAAAATGACTTAGGAGCAAGGATGTGGGCAGCCCTGCTTTCATGCTGATATTTCCCTCCCTGCAGCTCTGCCACTTGAACTGCTTGTCTGGGGATGATCTGGAGAGAAAACAGCTTTTAGTAATAATAAAATACCTTTGTGTGTTCATTCTTCTACAGAGGCTTTACCCCAGTCCATTTCTTTGCTTTGATTTTTTTTTTTTTCCTAAGATGGATGTAAAAACCAATTTACACTGAAATAAATCTGATTGCAGCTTGTATAGATATTATTTTAACAGGAAAACTTTCTAAAAGTACTAATGCTCACTTGACTCGTAAGCTTTTGGATTTTTGTGATTATATTTCATGTTCTTCATATTCCCCTGCATGTAATGGTTGGACTCAACGATCCGGTGGGTCTCTTCCAACCTGGTTATTCTATGATTCCATGATTCTAATGACAGTCTGACAGATATGGTGTAGAAGATACATAGTCCAAATTAATAAGCTGATTTCTATGTAAAATCATTTATTTAACTGTGATTAGCAACCTAAAAGTAATAGAGGAGTGGAGAGGAAGAATTGCAAGAGGAACCTCTTTCAGTTCTGTGCTAGGTGCATCCTCTCCCACCCTGAAGCCCCTCACACATCTTGTTCCCCATCAAGAACCTGTGCCAGCAGAGGATAAAACTATCACTTGTATTTGATCCCATAGGCAACTTCTTGAAATTGTTATTACATTTTTAAATTAACAAAGCAAACAACAAGAATCAGAGTGTTTGGCAAAGGACAAAGAAACCGCATCTCTCCCTCCTCTTAGCTACATGTCATAACAAAACACTGGGCCAGATAATTAAGACAGCTTCTAAAAATGTCCCCATGATAGTTGCCAGGGTATCTGTCTCTCTGAGCGTACACATGAGCATATCTGCAAGAATTGCTTTAGTGCTTTATTTTCAAATAAACTGATTTTTTTTTTTTGGTAATGCAATGCATCAGCATTAAATGCTGCCTTTACTCTTAACAAAACCCAGGAAGATTTTCTTTTCCTCAGGAGATGAGAAACTACTATCAATGTATTTAAAGAGTCACAAAAGGAGGTGTCTTCTCCCTTTTGGATTTGTTAGGCATGACATCTGCCTGGGTTTATCTGATTGCAAACAGTTGCTGGAGGGTGTTAACAGGTTATCAGCCATCAGCTGAGCATAATAACCCACAGGGCACTGCAAGCATTGCCTGTGGATGCTGCCAAGAAAGTGGTCTAACCCGAGTCAGGACAGGTCAAGACTAGGAAAGAGGCTTGTAAAATGATATTCTGTGCTATTTCACTTTTTTCAGTTCCTACAATTATTTACTCGGATTTTTCTGTAGTGTTCCTGTGGGTGCATTGACTTTTTGCTGGATCTCGTGGAATGATCTCCCAACTTCTGCTGGCTTCTCAGCAATCCCTAACCCCACAGAAAATGCTGCTGTATATCACATACAGTAAGTCTTACAAGTACCTTCAAACTCTTGCTGGCCATGTCAGAAAAATAGAGCATTTTTTAAAAAATGCATGGTATATCATATTATCCATAGTATTTAGATGAAATTTTACTCAATAGCATACTTTATGGTGAGTTTATTGTGCCGTAACACAGCTGAATTTCTAACAGCCAGCTAATATCATCTCTTAGGAATTTATTACGAGTGTCCTAGTTCCTGTAATGTTTTTTTAATGTCAGGTTGTTAATCGTAGCAACTAGGATGTGTTGAATGCATGTTTGTAAATTAAGGATTAATTTCACACTGATGTTTTCCACTCAAAGGATGGGAAAATGAGTACCGTTATCCAATGCCATCAGCAAAGCTGGCTTTAGCACATACAAAGGCCTGCAGGAGATAAGATAACAAAGATTTATAATGAAGCCTTTTCCAGTCAGGAGGTGAGATAAACTCTGAAAATTGTTTTTAGGAAAAGACGTGCACAGCCCCCATGTTGCATTTTTCAATGCCCAGTGTACATTTCCTTCTGATCCATCTTTCCATCTGTCTGCTCAGTTTAATTGCTCCATCGTGGGCTTTATACTATGTTTCTCACCGTATTATTTTAATGATCCTTTGAGTCAGGCTGGAAGAATCCCATAAACTTAAGCGACACTGAGGGTGATGTAGATGGGCACAAATCAGCCTGCAGCCTCTCTTGTGATTCTTCCCGGGGCTCCCAGGGGAGGGCAAACAGTTTTAAGATTTGATGTGCAAAAACTTGGCAGTGGCTTGAGCTGAGTCCTACAAAAGCAGGCATCGAGGAAGCACCAAAGATAGGTCTCCACGGTCCAGCTGTTGATGGTTTTCAACAGCTTTTCTAGCCTGACTTTGGCCCTGGACTGATGGTGGGGTTGGGCGATCTTAGAGGTCTTTTTCAACCATAATGATTCTATGATTCTACTCCTGCTTGAAAAGCATAAAACGTCTCTGCCAAACTCTAGTGCCAGGCGGCTCTGTGGAGTGTGCACCGGAGACTGCAGGAGAAACACCAGGAGACAGGAGGGGAAGGACAGCCAGTTAAAACATGTTTTCAATCAGCTTGACTATTCAGATGGGGAGATGCATGTTACATAAATGGACTGAGCCAACCCAGAAATGAAAACACTTTCGGCAAGGGAATGAAGGAAAGAAAAACAGTTTGACCTGCTGCTCTCCTTAGGCAAAAGCTGGTGACAGAGCAGCATGTGGTATGTTGGAGGAGGCAGGTAAAGGCACAGCTGGAAGGGGCGCTATGCGGCAGGTTTATTTGGGATGTTCCTGGCCAGCCACAGTGTTGCATCAGCTTTCCCAGCAACAGCTGTTTGGCTCTGGACACACATGGGCTGAATTTCTTAGAGCCAGCATTGTATCAGCTGTAGCGCCTGGTGTAGATTTGTTTCACAGACTTCTCTATCACTTATAACAAGCAACTCTGCAACATCTATTTCTAAATAATTAGTATTATTAATTATATTATTATAACAATACAATATCATACAATTATAACAACCTGAGTCATTGAGGAGTGTGGAGCATCTGGGATTCATGGTGAAGTGCTGGGTCTAGGGCAGCCCAGGTGATGGTGAGAGGCATGTGCTGTAGCTGGCAGCTGTGTTAGTCCCAAGGCATGTGGGGAGGGTGGGCAGCACCCCCGTGAGAGGTTTTTGTCACACTTTGGCTGGATGTCATGGGCAAAAGGAGGGGACATTGCAGCCTGGCCTTGAAGCTATGGCTTCAATGTTTCAGGGAGCAGCATCAGATGAGCTGAGATGCGCAGTGTGATGCTAACTTTGTGATTTCTGAGGGGGTCTTGGTGCCAGGGCTCTGCAGACAAATCCCTGCACTTATGTTAAGTCCTTCTGGAAGCACAGACGCCTGCTGGGTTGATGTGCTGCTTGGATTAGGCAGTGGTTGGGCAGGGGTTTTGTGGCGTTCAGTTTTGGGCTGAGGCATTTCAATAGCTGGAGAGACAGTGATCAAGGTGTAATCACGTCCTGGTTAGGATTTAGTGCTCACTACTACTTAAACATTTAGGAGGAGGGAGGAGTTACAAAGCTGATGCTGCACACACTGATGTAATTTTGAGAGATCCAGTAGGGCTTATGTGCCTGGTTTATACAGACACAGTTGAAATCTGAATCATGCCTATTATTTATGCATTTGTATTAGTAGTAATTTTGCTTTTTTTTTCTTTCCCCCCACTAAAACTCCTCATAAAGAACAGAAAGAGAAAGATATAAGTAACACATTTTCAAATGTTCTTTCCTAGTGAATTACTTGGCCTGACATTGGAAATGAATTATTTTCCATTGTACCAGTGACCCCTGTTGTGTGTTCTATTAACACCACATGTTAAACTTTTATATTTTTAGTAAACCATGACCTTGTACATTCTCTGTCATTTCCCACTGGCATAAGTACAACACATGTGGTATGAAAGCTAACGGTTTTCATTTGTATACAGTACTTTTATATCTTAGGCTTGTATGAAAGCACACAGGTCATGGTAATCAGGGCAACCTGTGATTTTACCAGTTACAAACAGTCACAACAAAGTCTATGTGTTTTCAAAAAAACATACTTTTGGCATAATGCTCTCTCATGTGTTGTGCAAATCCAGATGAAAATGGGATCTTGAAAGGCTGTGTTAAATTTTTTGATCGTGCTAATCCAAACAACTGTCTCCAACACATGTACAAGCAGGAGGAAGTCTATAAAATGTCAGGTTTGTTCTAAATATCTGCAGAACAAATGTGGCTCAGGAACATGACCGAGTGTGCAGAATTCTTAAGAGAAAAGATGATGTCACATAGGTTCAATATTTTATTTCATCAAATGGTAACATTGTTCTACACATCTGAAAAATTATGAATGATTTATGGATAGAGCTCAGGGTATAGAAGAAAGAATAATTCCTTCCAGTTGCCCAAATATATCTTTTCATTTTTCTCCTCTTTCTTTTTTATTTTCCTCTTTTTGTAGCCTGGACTTCTTAGATGTGAATACTAGGCACACTGGTGTGCACTCTCAGCACATGCCAGCTTACACACAGAAATGTGGCCACATGTGTAAATACTGACCTATTGGGTCATTTGTGCTTTTTTCACTGGAATCCAGCCTGCTTTGTAGGCGCTTTCCAGTACTCATCCATCTCCTATTCTGGGCTCACCCACAGGGCTTTCTAAATCATTGTTGTTTCCTAGAAGAAGTCACATTAAAAAAATTTAAAGTCAGGTTGAGGTTATCTTCATTTGCTTTGCTGGACTCAAGGGCAAATCATGCAGCATCATCCAGCACCAAAACTGTTGCAGATTTTCATGAGCCAAAATACAGCAGCAGAGAACGAAATGGAAAAAGAAAGACCCAAAATAGATGATTTACCCATCATATGGCAACACTTGCTCCCCTTCTCCCCGTTGAGTCTTGGTGGTTTTTCCACTTAGGTATCTCAAATCTGTGCATTTTTTGTGTGATGGAAACCAGGAGTTCAAACCTCTTCCAAACTGGCTTTTGCAGCGTAGCCAGTCTTGGAGCTGTGCTCTTTGGGGAGTGCAATTGTTATTTGGTTCCTGCTGTTTTCCACCCATCACCTGCCTGTTGGGTTGGTTCCTCCTCTCAGCGCTTGGCCTACTTTTGCTCATCCATGGTGAAGCCGCCAGTTGTCTCTGCATCTTATGTCTCCGAGATGCTGTCTCAGACTTCCTAGCTGGAAGCTCCATGTTGCAATGTGACATAATTTTGTTTGTGAGGTAACACCATGTCTGCCAGGACAAACTTGCGATGTTTGGCACAGGACCAGCTAGGCTGGGATTTTATTTATGACAAATAACTATGGGCTCAACAATTCTGCAAGGATTCCTTCTTGTCTCCTCCTTGTGCTGTGGTCATTTGGTAATCATCTGAGAGTTTCTAACATAAAATCACACTCCCTGGTAGTAAAACCTTAAAATAAATTTGTGCTTACAGTCATCCTGTGTGGCAAGACTTCTTGCTTTGGTTTGTCTTTTAGAATTTTGCCCAGAGTGGTGTTTAAAATTCTCCCATCCCTCAGATTAGAAAACAGACATTCACCTTGTGTTGCATGCAGAGGACCAGGTAAGTGGGAAGAAACTATGTGTGTGGGGTTGAAACATGATTGTCCAAAGTGTCCTCTGCCTGGTGCACAGGCATTGCCTCATTTTTAGCACAGAAAGAACTCAGGATTCCCTTATGCGTTATTCCTTTGTGCCTTGAAGATTCTCTTTCATACCCACTCACAGACATTCAAGCATGGCATATGTTGAAGCATAAATCACACACAGGAATCAAGTTTTGGTTGAGGAGGGTTATTCTTCATGGCTTGTCTTGTGTCATGCTCTCAGATTTTGTCTGGTTTTGGGGTCTTTTCCCTTCAAATACTTTTCTGATTCATATATTTGCATCTGATTTACTGAGAAAATAACAGTGCTGCTCTCCTAAGTCTCTTGCAGTCCTAAAGTCCATAATGGAAGAGAAGTTGATGGACTGGCGGAGATAGCAAAACAAAAAAGCTTCTTTCCTAGATCCCAGTTATAAATATAATATAACATAAAAGCTAATAAATAAAGGGATCTCAACATGTGTGCCACGTAATGACAAACAAACAAACAATCCCAACTTCACTTATCTAGTGGCTTAGAAAGTGTGACTTGTCATAGATGGGGGGAAATCTGTCAGCAGAGGCAGTGAGGAGGATGGCAAAGAGAATCGAACGAGGAAATGATGTAGGGAATGAGGAGGAAGTGTAGCAAAGAGAAAATAACCCAAACCAAACTAAGGATATTACAGGGGAAAAACAACCAAACCCCAAACAAAGCCAAGGAGGAAACAGAAGATGGAGTTGGGCCTATATGCAAAATGTGGGATGTAGGGCACTCGCCGCTCTAGGCAGTATATTGTGTATGTAGGAGGTGTGATAGAATTTTTCACTTCCTAACACATACTGTAGGTTGCCTGTGCTTGGAAAATTTAAATTACTTAGAAGAAAAGAAAAAGATGAAAAGAGACTGAATAATTGGTGAGGAAATAAAAAAGAGATGGGCTATAAATACAGGAAAGAACTTTCTATTGAATGAAGCTAGTCTGAGGGACTAAATAAATCCATCAGCCTGACTCAAAGGCTGAGATGTTGTCAGCTGCTAATCTGCATGAAGACCTGTAGCAGATGGATCAGGGCTGGTTGTTCAGACTTAAGAGACTGCTCTGCTCTTGAGGGCTTCTAAGACAAAGTGGAAGCATGTGAAGTTCTCTTTGATGGGTCACTAGATCTGTAGATATGCTGACTTATGTTGCAGCCTTTCTGAAAGTCATTTCTGAAGCAAATTCACCCCTGTCCTACACAAAATCCAAACAGTATCCATTGGTTGTTTCAGCCTGGGGACCTATGATGATGATGATGAGCTCTGCCAGGGCAGGAGCTGGAGATCATCAGAAAGCAGCTTCATTGAGGGCTTAGAAACCAAAGGAACCCATTGTCTGGAGATTTTCCTGACTTGACGATGCCACTCGGGGTGGCAAATCAGTTCCCAGCACATCACATTGGCAGGCTGGTCGACGTCCCAAGGGCAGCTCACTGAATCCTGGTAAGCACGCCTTGAATGACAAAAACCACACTAGGACTTGATGAATAGCAGAACATCAAGTCAGACAGACATTGGCTGGCTTTTCCACTGTAGTGCTCCTGCTGCTATTATTTATATACTGTTTCACTTGCTTACATGTAACCTAAAACCAGCCCAATGTCAGCAGCCCAATCCAATGGCAGGCAAATTAGCCTCACTTTCTTTCTTTCTCTCCTTCTCCCTCTCTCCCTTCATTTTCGAGCACAGGAATAAGGCTGGCTACTGTTAGGTGTTCCCAGTCACAGCTGAGAAAAGCCTGTGTGCCAGTTCAGTGTCTGAATATGGGCCCTGTTTATTTTTTCAAAGTGGCAATTTTCAAGGGGTTGGAATAGTTGTTAAAATTAGCGTAAGGAATTTAAACCACAGAAAGGTTCTTTCACCTTATTCTTCAAAAAGCCAGTTGTTTTCCAGAGCACCCACCCCTTCCAAACTGCCCGAAAGCCTCAATTTCCATTTGGGAGTAAAAATCACAGCCCTCAGATCCCGGAATTGTGCTCGGGCAGGTTTTGGTGGGATTGGGCTCATTTCCATGTGCCCAAATGGCACCTGCCAAGGGAGAGAGCATCGAAATTCATTCCTCAGAAAGACTGAGCAAATCCAGCCAAGCTGAAAATCGGTTACAGGGAGTGGCTTGCTCTTGTGCTGCTCAAAGAGGATGCCAAGCGGATAACAAATCTCTATCATCAACAGGAGTAAACATCCCCTTCAGGACTGTCGACTTTTGACACCCTGGGGTCTGTGCAGTGTCAGGATGGAAGGAGGTGATGCTTTCTGACACTTCCACGTGATGGTCGACCATCTCCATTTCCCATGGTGGAAAGAAACAGGGACTCCCTAGCAATTTTCTGGCAGTAAAACGGGGTTCTTCATATCTGCTCTGAGTTCTAGGACCTTTCTCTCTTACCAGAAAAGCAGCGCTCTGCACCAGCCTTGTAGCGAGCGGGTGCTGCAGGCAGAGGGTTTCGCTTTAAGCCGGACTGTTTGCTTTGTTTTGGAAAATGAATGGCAGATAAGCAGTCTGGAAATGCAACAATTTGGTTTGATTACTCCAAAGCTGCTTATTTAAATTCAGGCCAGGGTCTCTTGAGTCAGCAAAACTCAGCAGGAGTGCTCATAAAAATAGGGTCTCTTTTGAAAATTCACATGCTTCCTGTTTGTGCAAACGCTGTGAGAACTGGCTTTCCCATGGCATGTCTGCACTGGAACCAGGAAATAGACAGGAATTTGGAAACAAGAATTTATTGCAAAAAAATAAAGAAAGATAATCACATTTCTTTTCCCCTTTCAAGCCGAAGGAAAGTTTTGTTTAGCTTCTCATCCCGCTCGTCAACTCTCCTCAACCGGGTTGCATTACTCCAGCCCAGCCTGTTGAAAGCCAGTGCTGGAAATTGCAGTAACGTGTTAGAGTAGCGCCATCCTGATGAGGTGTATATGACTCCCAGTGAGATGGAGAGAAAATCCTTCTTCTGTGAGACAGGATGCAGCTCACCACTGCCTGCACATGTTGTACCAGTGGATCACTGCTTCCCAGTAAGTGGTGAGAACGTGCTTGCAAAGCGAGAGCTTCACCCACACTTGCTGGTACATGGAAACCAGCATGGGTAGCTCATCTTGCATGTAACCATCTTCTGGATGCAAACACACTCCTAGCAAAGCCTGCAGAAAGAGTTGGCTTGTGCTGACACTCATCTAACTAGTCTTGAGGCAAACGGGAGATCTGCCCAGCTGGCATTATTCTTTACACTTAAATAAAAGTTTTCTGAGGTTTTAAACCAGGGAAAATGAAAACACCCTGCAACTTTGTTAGCAAAAAGACTGGCTTTAAATTCAGAGGGGAGATTCTAATATAACACCCAAAGCAACTCCACTCAGCCCAGTCAACTTCCTCCAGATCCACGCGAGGATAATCGACATCATCTGGCTATTTTTCCATCATCATGAATATCTGGATAATTAACTATCGAGCTTGAACAAACATATAAACCTCAGAACACTTACATTGTCAGGATGGCTGATTTATGAGTATTTTTATTCTGTTTTCTTTTTCTTTTTATTCATTTCTACTATGACCACCCTAAAATTTGTGCTTGTTGGGCCACTCACTAATGCCTGAGAATTAGTATTTTGATCAATTGAAATTCATAAGATGAAAAGAATTTATATTTTGTCACTAAGACCTTGGGTAAATTATTATTTACTATTGTTGCTTAGACCATAGATAAAGAAAATACTTAAAGTCCCAGGGCCTCTGAACACATCAGGTTTTTCCCTAAACATTTATTCTTCCTAGATATTTTCTAGAAATTCTCTCAAGTGACTGCACAGACTATGTTTCTTTTTCAAATTCTGCAAGGGAGTCTCCCTGAAGGGCCATCACTAAACAGTAGGAATATACAAATTGTGACTTTCCTGACATTAATACGTGAAGAGTTGTGATTTTGTGAGAGCCGTGGGGATTGTGAGGGTGTTGTATGGCACCTCAGTCACCTGGCAGAGAGAGAAAGTCCCTTGGCAGAGTGGTTCAGCACCATCCAGATGTGCCACGTTGCTCAATGCCTTAGTTTTAAGATCCAGAGTGAGAAAGGGCATTTGCCTTGGACACTATAGGATACTTCCACATGAAACGGGCCTCAGAGTAACAGAGTTTTGTCCTGCTGCATTCCCGTGCATGTAGAAAATTTCTAGGGAAGACAGTAGGAAACAGAATAAAACCTGACCTATGTCTTCTTTTTTTGAGGTATAGAAAACATCACATTTTGTTATATAGAAAATATTTACTCTCACATAGAATCATAGAATAGTTAGGGTTGGTAGGGACGTTAAAGAACATCCATTTCCAACTCCCCTGCCATGGGCAGGGACATCCCACTAGACCAGGCTGCCCCAAACCCCATCCAGCCTAGCCTTGAACACCTCCAGGGATGGGCATCAAGATTTTTTTTTGCTAAAGTGTGACTATCTCATAGCACAGGGATAAAACATCACAAATGCTGCTGTGGCTCCACTGGGACCATCGATTTTTGCAGTGACAGTGTTACCTGCTCCTGCCTTACCCTGAATCCACATTCAGTACATTACTCTTCTGTCTTCACCCGTGGGAGGATTCATTTATCTCCCCAAAGGTCTTGCAGGGTCCAGAGCACCAGAGGTTCCTCCCTCTGGGAACTCAGAAGGTATGAGATGGTGATGGATGCCCATCACGTCAGAGCTATTTAAGTGTCTGCTGATGCACAGCGGCACTTTGAAACAAATTGACTGATACTGATGGAGGCTGGCACAGAGCCACTGCTGCTGCTCTCTGAGCCTCCCTAGAAACCCTCTGCTCATTTTACAGACCAAATCTCATTTTAGATATCAGATCCACCTTCCTTATGGGCCAAGTCAGGTTGATTTGGCAGATGTCTTTCTGGGATGCCCTAATCCAACCTGATCCTTGAGTACTACTCTGCCCATGTATCCATTCCTAATGGCATATTTTGTGCCTGGGGCACCTGTGTGGGACTGGTAGGTGCAGCACAGAAATTATTGCCAACTGGTGCTCTTTTAGAGCAGCAGCTGTGGGCCAGATGCTATGTCCCACAGTGCTTAAAATGCTTTGGGGACAACTTAATCCAATGCCACATGTATTTCTAGGACTTTCCCCCCATACTTTGTGTGAGCTCTGCCTTTCTTTGCCTTTCTTGTCTCCCTGTAGCCTGGCTTGACCAGGTCTCAGCTGTCCATCCACGGAGCACTGATCTTAATTTTACATGGACAATAGCCACAAAGTTTCTACCTCTACAGCAGCAAATTCAGTCTCGGTGATTCACAAACACTGAATTTGTCTGTATGTAAGGGTTCGTGGAGTTTTTTCCAAGATCCAACAGGGACAAACTATTGTTGAGCTATGTAATCCTCCTGGTACTTACATTTGTCCCACTGCTTCCAGCAAAATACCCCATTTCAGCCTGATTTAACGTCCACTAAAGCCTGTGGAAAACCTTCCATCTAGGGACTGTCTGGGATTAGAAATCTCTGAAACGATAATGAACTTTTCATGCCTGTCTGCTTCATAAGGATTCAATTCTGCCCCTATTTGATTCCCATGGGGAGCTGAATTAGATGGATATAATCAAAGAGCACCAAGTCCTTAAGCAGTCAGTTGTTTCCAAGCAGTGACTTAGTAAAGACTAGCAGAGTCAAAAAAAGTAAAGCTGATACTAGATAAACACATATATGGCACATAAAGTAATTTTTCTCCTCTGCCTACTGATTGTGGGGTTATGTGGGCATCAAACTTTGAGAAGTGATGGAGTTCTGAAGCCAAAATGGATCATGACAACAGAACTGAGGAAAGTTTGGAGAACCTCACTTCAGGGACATCCACCCCAGCACAACAGTTTTTAGCCTGGCTGTGCAGTAGACCTGTAGCCCTTTGGTGAATGTGAGTCCGACAAAATCTTTTTTTTTTTTTCACCTACCTAGCAACGAAATCTTAGGTATAGTCCAGCTGCCCTCAAGCTTTCAGACTCCAGGTTTAAGGAAAGCAGAGAAGTTAGAAATGGAACTGCTTGCTGTAAAGAGTGCTGAGTGAAAATGGATGAGTAGCTATGAGGTGATCCAAAATGTCGAATTCCAAGCATAAAAAAACCCCAACAAAACAAAGAAACAGTGCCTACAGTCATTGTAAGAAGTGTGGAGATATTACAAAGATTCTTTATATGTGCTGCCATCAGGTGTTTGGTTCTCTATGTCAGAAACAAACTCCAAGATCTTTTCCTTGCAAGTGAGGAAAGCTGAGAAGACAACACTCATCAAACCGAATCTCAGAGGTCTGATCATAATTTTACACTTCCAGTACACGAATCAGTGCTGCAGCTCCACAAAAAAAGTGACACAGAAGTAAGGCTTTTCTATCTGCTAATCCATGAAAATACCCTATGGTGGAAAGTCACCATGAATATTACGCACAGTATGAATGCACCAGTGAGTTAACTTCTTCACTGCAGTCCAAGGAAAGCTTACAGGAGGGAAACCTCATAGCGATTAGCTCTGCCCTGCTCTGAAAACAGGAGGAACTGAAAACACTACTGAATAACTATTATTTCCCGGGTGTTGACAGAAGTAACCATCTTTCCCCATTTTCTCTTTTAGTAAATGCTACGGGAGCAATCCTTGAACTTTTTACTCAAATGGTGAAATTCCCACTGGAGGGCTGTGGGGCTTGAAAAGTTCCACCCTCTGTTTTTACAAGGGAACAAATGGCAGTAGTTAAAAAAAAAAGGCAGAAAAAAAGATTCAAAAGGAAACAAGAAACCTTTTCAGCCCATGCTTTCTTTAAAGATGGTTATATGGGATTTGCTTTTCTTCTTATCTTTCCCTCCCTACTTTTCAAAGCTTGGGGTTAAGTTCAGAGGGAGGAATTTGGGACTTCAGGGCGTAGGTGACCATTGCCGACCCAGACCCAGGGGTCTATCTGAGCTGTCGTGTCTGCCCAGCTGGTTAGTGTTACCAGTGACCGCTGTGGTGCGGAACAGGGCTGACAAAGTCATTATTCTGTTACGTGATTGCTGTGAACTTTACGAAGTGTGAGGCGCACCCCAAAATACTGATGCGGGAGCAAAAGATGAGCTGACTGCAAGGTCAGCAGATTCAGGCTCTCACTGGGAACTTGCTTGGGAGCAGAAATGCGTTATCAATAAATTCACATATCCAGAGGAACCGCATGCAAAACCTCAGCACACTTTCAGCTAGCCACAGTGGAACATTCATTCTTAGAAGGAACTTAAGGAGGCAAAGCTTCATTTCCTGAGATTTAAGAAACTTTATTAAATTCCTCCCACCCACCCCTTACTGAATTAGGAGTTGGCAGGGGCTTTTGAGCAGGCGAAGCAGCCATAGTGTGAAAGGGCTTTTTAGAGGTGAATCCAAACAATCATCAGCCTAATAAAAGGAAACCCAAGGGGAGGAAATTTTCAAGCCACTAGTGTCTCACTGTTATCTAAGGTGTATAATAGAAGAACTTTCTTTTCACCTATTGCACAGTAACAAAGAGAGTTTGCTATCTCAGAAACTCCATGGACCAATCAAGGAAATGGCTCATGGCCACTAGGAAGTGGTTTTGAACTGCTTCTTCACCAAGCCACTGTCCAAAGCTCTGATTATGAAATGGTATAAAAATTAATGCGTTGTCAATAGAAATGTCATTTGGATAAGCAGTAACATTTAGCAAGGAAAAAATTAGTATCCTTGAAGAGCTGAGTTTTGATGGTGACATGATCTTTCATTCATGCCAGCAAGGAAAGGTGGGGGGTTTATTTCCAATGTCTTTTTTAATTATTATTTTTAACTTACATGTGTGAGTGGAGGGCAGAGGATCTTTGAGGTCAAACCTGTAGCAGGATGCAGGAACCGTATAGTTGACCATTTTGGCCAAGTTGTGCAACCGTATGAGTACCTGGGAGACTGTGAGGGGAAGAAAGAAACCGTGACACTTTCCAGCTGTTTATAATGGACATAGAATCATAGAACAACCAGGTTGGAAGAGACCCACCTGATCATTGAGTCCAACCATTCCCATCAATCACTAAACCATGTCCCTCAGCACCTCTTACACCTGTGTCTTAAACACCTTCAGGGAAGGTGAATCAACCACCTCCCTGGGCAGCCTGTTCCAGCACCCAATGACCCTTTCTGTGAAAATTTTTTTCCTAATGTCCAGCCTAAATCTCCCCTGGCGGGCATGTATATATAAGTCATCAAGAACGCATCTACCCCAACACAGGCCACGGTGGAATGGTACATGTACGTGCTTGCAAAATACAACTCATAGAATACGTGACAGATTTATTGGAACATGAACATGTAATTAGGATTCACCCATGTGAGCTCTGCAAAACCCTTTCCCTCCATGTTGTTGTAAATGTGGAAGAATCTTTGCTTTTGAGAGTTGTTCAGGCAATGATCCCTCCCTTTACATTACAGAGCTGCTAGTGCCAGCTGCAAAACATGGGAAACTTGTGCTTTCTTTTATGTCCTGCTCCAGTCACTGGGTCATAAAACTTTTCACCCCGTTATCTGTTTCTAAGAATATTTTCCTGCAAGATTAATCCTGATAAATACAAAACATACCCTGGTTGTTGAAAGACAATTTGAAAGGCTTAACCATAAGCTTGCTTTTTATCAGATTAATCCTCCCTTAACAGTAAGGACAGTCTGCTAGAAGTATCGTTGCTTATTCCTAGAAGGAATAGGATGCATTAGGGCCCTGGTGTTTTAGGCAGAGGGAAGCAGCACTCTCAACCTACAGCAACCTCCTTCTTTCCACAGCAAAAAACTCGCTTTTATTCTCACTTATTTTGGATTTTTCTTGCTCTGGTTTTAACCACAGCTAAAGGTCTATCCACCTGCAAAAAGGGGCTTTTCTGCCAGTTGCTTACACTGTCAACAGGTAGTTTGGCATCAGTTTCCTAAAAAAAAAAAAAAGACTGTTAGGAAAGATTGCGGCCCCAGTTCAGTACCTGNAAACTCCATGGACCAATCAAGGAAATGGCTCATGGCCACTAGGAAGTGGTTTTGAACTGCTTGTTCACCAAACCACTGTCCAAAGCTCTGATTATGAAACGGTATCAAAATTAATGAGTTGTCAATAGAAATGTCATTTGGATAAGCAGTAACATTTAGTAAGGAAAAAATTAGCATCCTTGAAGAGCTGAGTTTTGATGGTGACATGATCTTTCATTCATGCCAGCAAGGAAAGGTGGGGGGTTTATTTCCAATGTCTTTTTTATTATTATTTTTAGCTTACATGTGTGAGTGGAGGGCAGAGGTTCTTTGAGGTCAAACCTGTAGCAGGATGCAGGAACCATATAGTTGACCATTTTGGCCAAGTTGTGCAACCATATGAGTACCTGGGAGACTGTGAGGGGAAGAAAGAAACCGTGACACATTCCAGCTGTTCATAATGGACATAGAATCATAGAACAACCAGGTTGGAAGAGACCCACTGGATCATTGAGTCCAACGGTTCTTATCAATCACTAAACCATGTCCCTCAGCACCTCCTCC